>CM031088.1:6181882-6238947 GCA_018257905.1 Gillenia trifoliata | reverse complement strand
TTTATACACCCAGCCTGTTCATGACAGAATATATCTGTATGAACTCGTGTGTTGCCATTCCTAAACGAGCGTCTATCTTGTAGTCGAATTGTGATATTATCTCTGATTTTCACTGATGCCACAGAGACATTTATCTGAGTTGCAGTTTTCCCGTATAACTTATTTTATGAACCTGTTATAAAGTAAATTATGCCGAACGGTGGCTTTCTGCCCGTCTCGGACGGTAAGTATATTTCCGTACTTACCTTATTTTCTACCTATTACTATATTATGTTTTCAAGAAAGATTTTACGAAACTTAGTACCTGTTTTACGGCGAGGGGTTAGTATTTTCAAAAAGGAAAGGTTTTCACAGAAATAACTAGCTATGGCCCACTCACCCTTTTGTTTTGCGCCCCTCCAGGTGTAGCGGTTTGAAGTTGTCGACGTCGAGACCCGGTGGTATGAAGATGTTCAGATTTATCTGTTATTTGTAAATTTTCAGTATTTCGTATTCGTGCAATATCTGTATTCATTCATTAATTCCTTCAAAATATTCTCTATTTATTCAAATTGGCTTTCGTCACCCTACGTGGTGTCGGCCAGCACATCCGACTTTTGGGTGTCCACGTGTACATCCGGGTCGGGATGTGTCAGTTTGGTATCAGAGCACAGTTACTACTAACCTATGCTCTTCCCTCCGTACTCTGTACCTGTTGGTTGGGTATCAGACTCCAATTCCTGAATCTTGGCTATTTCTTCGGTATTCTACTACTTGCCAAGTTCATTCTCGAACTTTGTGTTCTCAAACTCTACTCTTGGAATTGAGAAATTCTCTGAACTCTACACTTCTGGTGTATTGTTTCTCTCTGGTTTAATTCTAAGTTCTTCTAGTGTCATACCACCTCGACGTCACTAATGCGCAGTTTTGAGTAGTTTCCTCGATTTTGACGGTTTTGTCGCGTTTTCGGGTACGCGTAGTTTTAGTGCTTAACTCTGGACGTTCCTTACCAACTTGTGTTGAAATCGCACTGAATTGGGAAACTAATTCAGTTATCGTATTTCGTATTTTTGGCGTGTGGTGTCAGTCTGACACAACGGATGATTTTTCATCAAATACTTTCCTTGGGGACGACGCTAGGCGTAGTTTTTGACGGAACTTGTTTTCGTGTCCGACAAATTCTTGTGGACGTAATTCGTGAGACTTGGTTTCACAAATTCTTTTCACTGACGGTGTTTTACACTTTAACCAACGAATTCTACCTACGGGTGACAGTTGAACAACTAACGTTGTTTGACTGAACGTGCCTTTCAACTTCTTGTAGCTGTAGGCAGCAATCGCTGAGTACGTCAGCGTGTACTCAAATTGTTAGCAGATGAAGACTTGGAGACGTTTTCCTCCCAATTATTCTATTCACTTTCCATTTTCATCCGGAAATGGAAAATTATCACCGTGAATTCCTTGTACGATACTTTCCGCACGTGACGACTGCAATGACTCTTCGATGATCGTAAACCGAATCTGTCGGTCGACTTTTCTCGAATAATTCGTGCCTACTACTTTTCGGTAGTTGGGACAATTTCCATCTTCGTGATGCTGATCAATTGTGTGGAGTCTTTACGACTGTTTTGTTTGGTCGTGACTCAATTTTCTTCGAACGTTGAAGAACTTTTCGTACTTCTGTAGTCGACACTTTCTTTCCACTCATGACTTTTGTCATTCAAATCGATCATCTTCCCACTTGTGCATGTACGGCTATCTTGACTATTCGCTTCGGCGACGGTATGGATTGCATATCCACGAGTGACGGTGATTGGAAATAACTTCTGTTTTGACTCTGATTGCGGCGTATCCACTGTCTGAGTACAGTTCGACTCTTTGCCGAATCTTCGTATTCGAACGCCGACGAGGAAACAAACCACCCAGACAGAACCCAGAAAACCGATATTAGCCCCGGCTTGAATTCTTTAGGACTCCGGCGAAGCCCTCGAGCTTTCCGTCGAGTTCCTAAGTGGTCCCAAGGACTGGAATCAGGCTCGACACGGCTTAAAATGGCCTGGGATCACTGTTCTGGAATCGAATTCTTTGCACCCAGTAGTTTGGGTATCGGACGATCATTCTTTCGGTCTCCGAAAGAATCTGTCTTTCAATGTGAAATTTCAGCCTCTGAAACTTTCTATCAACAACCTGCTTTCGGTGGAGACGTACATTGCCAAGGCAATGTCATTCCATACTCTGGAACCTTTCTCCCGAATTTTGATTATTCTGCTCTGTATCCTGGTGGTGCCTGGTTGTTCCAGTGTGGAACGCTATTGACTTTTAGGCGAGTTCGTACAATTGACCAGCAGGATATTCTGAACGATTCCGATCTTGTTTTCGGAAACGTTAATATCTCTTGGGCAATTACTTGAATCCAAATGGATCCAGGTATTACCTATTCAGCTATTTCACCCTTGTTCACTTAAACTACTCAACCATATTGTACTCCTACCGGGTACGATTGGGAATCGCTATGCCGTGAGGCAAAGTTTATCTTATTTTTGGGGTTATCGGTGATACTCTGTTATCATCGCTAATCAAGTTTTGCCTGCCAATCTCATTCCTCTGGATGTCGTGGTTCTCGACGTGATCCTAGGAATGGATTGTTACCCCAATTTCGTGCCAGTGTGGATTGTCGACGAAGGTTGATCACCTCCTTGCCATCTGGCATACTGACTGTGACGTTTACCGGTGAGCACCGGAGAAATCGACTTGTGGGCTGACTTTCAGCTTCGAGAACAGTGAAACTGTTGAGTTAGGGCTTGTGATAGTTGTATCACATTTTCGACGTTGTGGAGGAAGAAAATTATTTTCGTGTTGACGATCCACCGGTTGTCAACGAATCCTCCTGAGACTTTACTCGACGATCTACCTGAATTACCGCCTGATCGAGAAGTGAAATTCACCATCGATCTTTCCAGGTATTGATCGTATCTCGTTTCCTTATCTCTCATCTTTTGACTCTACCTGAGTTGTGTGAGTCAAAGAAATTTCAGCTTCTGGAACTTTTCTGTCAAGATTCTTTCAATCTTGCACTTCACCTTGTGGAGTTCAGGTCTTGTTTATTCGAACGAAGAAACGGTATTCTAAGGCTCTGCATCGATTTAGGCAATTGATCCGAGTGACGATTAAAGACCGTTATCTCGTGCCTAAAATCGATGATTCCTTTGACCAGCTCCGAAGTGCACAATTCTTCTTCAAGATCGATCTGAAGCTTAATTGTTTACAGCCGAAGATCAAAAACGTTGTTGTTTGCATGACCACTTTCTGGACTCGTTGCGAGCCTTACGAGTTTCCCTTGTCATACCTTTCGGGATGACAATCGCCTCATTAAATCTCATGAGCTTGTTGGTTTGAGTACACCGCCCGTATCTCAACAAGTTCGTGATAATCTTCCAGTTGGCTTTTCTGGCGTATTCTAATTCTGGGGCCGATCATGCAAAATGCACTTGCGCATGATTTTTGTCGAAGCTTAAGGAGTGTTCAGCTTGTACCAACTCATCGAATGCCAGTTCTACTTTAATCATGTGTGCTTCTTAGGACATGTGATTCCTGCGGATTGCTTTCTTGTCGATCCCTAGATGGTTGCTGAGGCGGGGATACGGTTGCGACCGCAGAGTGTTACAAGATTCGAAACTTTCTTGACTTAGTCGGTCCTCATCGACGTTTCGTGAGTGATTCTTCTCCTGTTATTTTGCCTCTCACGAAACTTTTCAGGTAATTGTTAATTTTCGTGTGGAATGACGACCACGAGCAAATTATCTGACTGCTCCAGTTTGGTCTAAATCTTATTCTTGTATTACCGCTTTCCAATGGCGACGGTACTACGTGTTCTACAGTGATGAGTCACTGAGCGGGTTGGTTTGCGTACTAATACCGCAGGGATGGATAATCACTCATGCTTTCAGATAGCTGAAACCGCGTGAGATGAATTATCGTACCCATGATTTGTAGTTGGTTGCCAGTAGTTTTATTTTGAAGTTCTGGCGGCATTTTCTTTTTGGTGTGACGTGTAGACTGTACACCGTCCACCAAAGTTTGAGGCATCTCATTTCTCTGGGAGACCTCAATCTCCGCCTTGGAGATGGATTGAGCTGTTGAGTGACTACGATTGCACTATCGCATACCACTTCCGGTCGTGCAAACGTAGTAACTGGTATTCTCTATCAGACATCCCTCGGACGACTGACTTCTCGTTCAACTAGAGGTATTATTCCTCTTTCGATCGCTTTTCGGTGTTCTGTTGTCACATTGAGTTGTTGTGATGATGGAGTGTTCTTAGCCGACTCTCGGCTGAGACACTTATTATTTCTCCACTTGCGTTTCTTTTGAGGGAGCCTCTGGGAGACGTATTTCGGTGGACAATTTTTACTCGCTTCTACCTCGTAGTATCTCTTATGGAAATTTCGGGGACGAAATTTTTATAAGGGGGGTAGATTGTTACAGCCCGTACCGGAGAATAACATTATTTTATTCCCGGAGGTGCAAAATGACGATTTTGCCCTTGGTTGACCTTTCGGTTGACTTTTGCGTCGTAACTCGTACGACGTTTCCAGTTGTATTTTCTCGACGTGCTCGTGAATACGAATTCGTAGGCGCGAGCGGAACGTCATTCGGAGTTCGAATGAGCGTTTTACGGACGTTAATTTTTAATGTTCCGTTAATTGATTTCGTGTTCTGAATTTGGGCTTGGGCCCAGTGGACCCAATAAGCCCAGTAACTTTATCTCAGTCTCATTCAATCTCTCTGCCTCTCGATCCCTCACATTTTGGCTCTGCAGTTGTTGCAGAAAACACAAACAGAAAACTACTTCACCCCAATCACTTTAGACACCCAACACCGAGCCTCCACCCTCCTCAACCTTCCCTTGAGCAAATCTCGAGTTCGTGCTCAATCATCTTCAACCTGCTACTGAACTCAAGTTGCCTGGAAACCCAGAAGAACCTGGTTGCAAAACCCAGAAATTCACTTTAGACACCCACGATCTCTGCCTTCGATCTGTGGCTTCCCTTCCTACTCGAGTTGATTTCAAGCTTCACCAGCATCATACTCACCATCTTTGGACCACCCTAAGCTCAGAAACCTCGATCAGTCGACGAACCCAGAGCCGCCATTTTTCCCGGCGAACCTCGATCGGCCAGCCACGGCCATCCCAGCCTCGTTTTGACCTGAAACCGTCATCATTCAACTCCTGGGAGCTCTGGGATGCAAACCCAGGCTCTGCATGTGAGCTCGTGGCTCGAATCGACGAACTCCGATTTCGACCGAGAATTTCGAGGTCGACTCCGACCAGCTCCGGCCATTTTCTGGCCCAATCTCAGGTAAATTCGAACTCTCCTAAACCCTAGCTTCAATTTCATGTAAATTGCGTGAAAAATGGTCGAGATCGGTATAACCTGCAATTTTTCCAGTTTTCCGGCGACGGTGACCGGCGACCGGCGGCGGCCGGCGGCGGCGCCGGCGACCGGACTGAGGTTGAAGGTGACCGGCGCTGACGTCAGCGAACCGGTCAGACCGGTTCTGCTGATGTCAGCAAACCGGTTCAACCCGGTCGGACCGGGAATATTCCAAGGAATATTCCGTCCGTTAACCTTAACGGCGTTAACGGAATATTCTAACGCCGTTAGAATATTCCGTTAACTTTAACGGAACAGTAACGGCGTCAGTGACCGCGCGTGACCGGCGCGTGGCCGGCGCGTGGGGCGCGTGGCCGCGCGTGGTGGACTTCCACCGGCGCGTGGCGGCGCGTGAGGGCGCGTGTGACCTCACAGCCGCGCGTGGCGGCGCGTGAGGCCAAATGGCAGCGTGTGGCGGCGCGTGCGACGGCGCACGGCGGCCCACGGCGGCGGTTTTGGGGTTTCCGACCCCGAAACTCCGTTTTCGGGTATCCGAACGCCGTTTTTCTTGTAATTTCGTATACTTTACTAATTTGTGGGTTTCTAAAATAGGTTTTGGCGACCCGTGGCGTTCGGAGGACGTGCATTTTGACTCCCGGCTTCGGTATTTGTGAGTGGGCCCCTTCCTTACTTAAAATAATTGTTTTATATGTTTTAGTTATTAAAATGGTTTTGCCTATGACCTAAATTGACTATTATTACACTTGTTGGCAAACTTAACTTGTGTCTACACTTTTAATGACTGTAGTTTAGTATTTGTTCCGTATTTCGGTAGACCTTGTACTTCGTAGTATTTACTTGGTTTATCGGATATACTTGATGTTTGTAGACCGACTTGGTAATGAATTAGGCTATGGAAATTAGTGGGCCTCGACCCATATTTCCATTTGGAATTATGCCATTAAATTGGTGATTTATGTATTACTTTGCTTGCGTATTTCGATTATCGTACCAACCCTATTTTCGAGGGTTTAGGGAATTAATTATTTTAATTCCCTATTTACGCGTTTGGATCTTATATTTGTTTGACGGGCCTTGGGCCATATTTGGGTGAACTTTGGAAACGATAATTTCCTATCATATTTGGGTTCACCTAATCTACCATTAAGTTGGTATTTCTATACCTTGGTACCCGTATGGCGTATTCTTGGTATTTTACGTATTGTGGTTAATTACTTGGTATTTCGGGTACGGGACCCGAGAATACTTTATTTAGTGGTAGTTTTAAAGGTTATCCCAAAAAGGGAAATTACCTTATACTGTTTAATTTAAAAATACTCCGCGGCATGTTTTTATACGCTCAATTAGGAAGGCTCACCCGGTGTTTATTGTACTGTCCCGGGCCAGGACCAGCCTTCACGTGATTGTTCACACCCGCACCGATACGCTCACTATGGATCCATAGTAAGGTGCCAGCCTGTTCGAGGACGCATGGGTGCCTCGAACTCGTGACGCGATTAGCGCTACCACGGGATCGAGCACATGAGCGTAACTTTGTTTATACACTCCAGCCTGTCCATGACAGAATATATCTGTATGAACTCGCGGTGTTGCCATTCCTAAACGGAGCCTATCTTGTAGTCGAATTCGCATATTAATTTCTCGATTTTCACCGATGCCAATGGAGACATTTATTCCAGGTTGCGCTTTTCCCGTGATAACTTATTTTATGAACTCCGTTATAAAGTAAATTATGCCAACGGTGGCTTTTCGTCTGCCTCGACGGTAAGTATTTCCGCATTTACTATTTTCTACCTATTACTATATTATGTTTCAAGAAAGATTTTACGAAACTTAGTACCTGTTTTACGCTTAGGGGTTAGTATTTTCAAAAAGGAAAGGTTTTCACAGAAATAACTAGCTATGGCCCACTCACCTTTTGTTTTGCGCCCCTCCAGGTGTAGCGGTTTGAAGTTGTCGACGCCGAGACCTCGTGGTATGAAGATGTTCAGATTTATCTGTTATTTGTAAATTTTCGCATATTTATCTGCAATATCTGCATTCATCTTTACTAATTCCTTCAAAAATATTCTCTATTTATTCAAATTGGCTTTCGTCATCTTACGTGGTGTCACAAAGCATCCGACTTTTGGGTGTCCACGTGTACATCCGGGTCGGGATGTGTCACTACAGCAAATTAATCTAGAACTATTCAATAACCAAACCATTTAATAATACGTACCACTCAAAATTTTTCCGTGAATTAGCTCTCTATAATTTGAGCTAGCTTTGAATATCACTCTCTAGACGCTTTTTCAAACTAACTAACAATTTAAAGTGGTCAATCATTTAGTGAGTGGGCCGGAAAAAAATGGTCATCTCTAACTATTTTGATCATCCAATTCATAGCATTCAATAACTCGTTTAAAGTAAAATACAATCAATGAACTTTGGAGAATAACGTAAAATTATGATAATTGATAAACCAAAACTTGTCTTAAATATACGAAGTACTGTACTTAGGGTTTAGTACTCGAAAGAGGACAAATACTCAAAAATATTACTTTAAGCATAAAATATTGAAGAAATATTCTAAATCTTAAAATAGGGAATGCGGTCTAATTCACACTCTCCATCGTTCCCATGCGGAACAATTGCTTAGTACTCGAAAGCGTCGGATAACATGGTTATCCTATCTTCATTTGAGGTCTCACCACACACGTTAAAAACCGCTTCGAATACAACCAGAAAGGGAGTACGAGCCAAGTTTGCACCATTTGTATACTTCATTAAGTAGAGAAAGTCATGAATATTTTCAGAGTACTCACTCAACCAATGCAAGTGATGTCTATCTCTTCTACATTAATAGCACCTACGATGCTTAAGCCTTTTCTCCCTCCCTCTCATCTTCTTGGGTTGGACTACTTTGAGCTTGCCACTTAGGGCGCTTTCTTGACCTTGGACTTAATTTTAGATGAGAATTCCCATGAGATTAAAAAAATCATCGAGATTCAATTTCCAGGAGCATAAGAGATGTTCGATTATAGCAAACACTTGTTGCTCGTCGACGAAGACATGTACTAGCCAAAAGACATGTTTTCTTAACGTTCTTTGTGGGAATCTATGTGGCCTTAACCAATGGGCTCACCTCGCAAACCTCACTCACGTCATTGTTCATGCTTTGCCGCATGATTCGACAAGCCCACATGTCCCTCCATAGCCAAGTTTTTTAGTACTCACTTGGGCCATGGTTACACCCTTTGATGATGCCTTTCACTAGATTAGGGACATGAAAAGTGCGTGCTTACTTTAGCATTAAAAAATACATTTGCACAACTCGGTCTTTTTTTTTTTCGCATACTTTCATGCACAAAAATAATACATTAATCACACAGTTCTCTTATTTATTTCATAAGTTTTAATTAAAACGTTTAAAATTTTCCTATAAATCGAGATTGAAAAATCCACTAAGGCACTTGTAGTCGCCACTCAATATTATAGTTTGAGTTTATACCGGTATGTGAATAAAAATGAAATTAAAAAGGAAAACAAACAAACTTCTCTTATAAAATTAACCTTGAATTTTTTACGAGACTACAATAAACAAATGAATACAAACTTCTAGCCTCACATTTAATTCGATCTCATCCTGCCTACCATTTTGACTGTCTAGTTCGTAAGTCTGCATAACAATAGAGGGGTGAGCTTTAATAGCTCAGCAGAGACATAACCTTACCACAGTAAATTGACAATACTAAATTAAGTGTCATGCATCATACGACAAGTACAAATCAATATCATTAACAATGCATGAATGCAGTGCAACTTCACATCATTTACCCAACCCGTTAGTTCATATAATAAAATATGCGAATCTGCATGTCCCATACCTTGTATTTTACCACTGCAGTGGTGGTTCGAATGTTCTATTATAAAAATTAACTCTCGTAACTCAATTATCCTATAATTCCCTTTTTGTTAGTCATCTTGCTTAACTCTTTGTCGCCAGTCCCAAATTACCTGATAAAAATCATGTGCACTTTGGGCTAACTTGAGACCTAGTACCTACCGAGATTTATACTCAACTACACAAAAGATCCTTTCCATTACCCTCTTTGTCAAATTCCTTTCTCAACATCGAAGTTCCAACCACTTGTCACACATGAGTGATGCACAAATAATCTCAATTCATCTTTCACATATATCACAGTATATTCTCAATAAACTACATATAAGACATCCAACGAAACAATGATGTACACATATCCAAGTAACACCCGACAAGATTAATCAACCAATAAGATCAATAATAATATAGCACTTCACGAAATTTAATAAAATCAATTTCCGTAAAGGTTTTGTCGTATTTCCTTTACCTGAAGTCCAAAGCAAAACTTGTGCCAATGCCACGCCACAGTGCATCATCGTTAAGCTTTTCCTTCTATAAATTTGGAATCCTCAGATTGTAGTACTCTTCTCCAGAAATCCGTAGGCGAAAACAGAATCGAATTTGTCAAAGATTATGATAAAAATTTTATTTGGGTGTTTGAGTGAGAGATGGCATTCTCTTTTCTGTTTTTCCAGACCTTGCTTCAACAAAGAAGAAGAAAAACAATCAGGTCATTTGATTTAGATCAGGTAAACCGCACCACTTCAACTCCTTTTACTATTCGGTTTAATGGCAGCTTGCCATGTGTCCAATTTAATAAAAACTAATTTCTCTCTCCTTTTTGTTTTCTTCTTTTCTTTCGGTCCTGGCACGCATGACCGTTGACATGGTGTATCAACACCATTAGAGACGACCTTAAGATTTTAAAGGTCCGCAAAATTCTAATTGAGACCATCACTAAGAAAAAAAATCCAGGAATTAATTTTTCCAATTTTTGCTTTATAAATTTGTTTTACATAAATATATATTAAATACAATTTGGTGTAGTTGGTTGCATTTTCCCTTTCTTTCTAGATTGCATGGGTTCGAACTATTTTGGGGCCTTTTGATTTTTTTTTTTCTTTTTGTTTTGTAAAAATTTGCCATAAGGTCACGAGAAAGAATGTGCACTTACAGGAGTTCGTACCCATAAGCTCACGAGAAAGTAGCGTAGCGACAAACCACTTGTGCTAAGCGCAAACTATCAATCTTTTTTGCACAAAATTTTATATAACAACCACCTTCGAAATTGGGGATCCTGTGCGGGTGCACCACTTGCACTTTCTCAGGGCCGGCCCTAAACACCACCATCAGCACCACTCTAGCAGCTGTCTCGTGGCAAGTCAGCCACACCTTGGCTGCCACGTGGTATTCCAACATTTGTCCAGCTTGAAACTTCCATTGAAAATTTATCCGAGCTCTGAAAAATAATCTGAAAGATGCTACGAAAAATAATCTCAAAAAATAGTCTTTGACCTTAAGAAAAATCATTTACTTTTTCACTTATTCAAAATCAGCCATAAATTGTAAAATTCGAAGACACTCCACAATTCTCCAAAATTCGTATCAACACTTTATAAGCACTTTAAAATTTCAGGGTCTCACAATCCACCCTCCTTAAAACAAATTTCGTCCTCGAAATTTACTCAACACACCTAAGCTACTCAAATAGGTGCGGTTATTTCTTTCTCATGTCGGACTCTAGTTCTGATATGGTTTCTTTCTCATGTCGGACTCTAGTTCCAATGTGTTGCCACTTAAATTTCACAATAGGCACTTCCCAATTCCTAAGTCTTTTCATTTTCCGATCAAGTATTCAAATCGATCATTGCTCATAAGACACATTTTACTCCAGTGGCAGATTAATCCAAGGCGTGATTTGTTGGATATTGGGTTCACTCTTCTTTAATTGAGATACATGGACTACATTTTGTATGTAGGACAACTTTGATTGCAAGCCCAATCTCAAAGCTTAATTATCACAACTCCAGTTGTCTCGAATTACTATCTCATGAAAAGTACTTGTAACTAACAAGGCCATCTAACCAAACCCTAAATGTTGTTTTTCCAAACGAAATAATAACTACAAGTGGTATTTCTAATGGTTCAATGGTTTACATCATTCAAAATTGTGACCCATCACTCGGCCCACTATTTGATTCTATTATTATCATCACATGTCATCAAATTTTTCTTTTTCTTTTTCTCATCACATAGCTCAGAGCTGTATAAGAATGAAAATTAATAGTCCCATCGCACAATCGTAAGTTGTGTAAGAATGAGATTTAATAGATTCATCACATAACCCGAAGCTATGTAAGAATGAAATTTAATGAACTCATCACACAACCAAAAGTTGTGTAGGAATGGAGTTCAATAGCTTCATCTCACAACCCGAAGTTGTGTAGGAATGAAATCAACTTACCCATCATGCAATCCTAAGTTGTATAGGAATGAGACAACATTGTAAAAATCAGCTCGTGTAGGAATGAGAATTTCATTGGACAGTCACTTTTATTTCATCCGAGTAGGAATGTGCCACATTCAAATTCATTTCTTTTTCCAATCTTAATTGAATAAATAACTACTCCAAGTAATCCATACTTCTATTTAAGTCTCTAACTAAGAGAGTCACTTGCTTCTAATACAATCCTTAATTGAAAATTCTAAGACAATCTCCAACTAAAGATTTTCTCCAAGAGGAATCATATTTGCAAAACTAGCAAACACATAATTGGTTGTCTCAGCCATCTGATGGACCTAAATAAAATGCATGTGATCCATAACTACCACCACCTAATTCACGAGAGATCATTGAACACCACAAGATACATATAATGGTGTGTTATCAAGATTGGGAGTGTTCTACTCCGCTAAATGGTTGCTAATTGGTTGTATCGCAAGTAACTTACATGACAAAAACATGCATAGAAATTAATTTAAACAACCAGTGAAGCAAGGTACAACACTTTCTATCCACTTATAATACTACCCATAGACTAGATTAGACTCATTTATGTTCAACCAATTTAATTGGTACCAAAGTTCTATCCCAACGGTATCTAATCTCTATGCTCTGAGACCAATCTGTCACGCCCCGGACCCAGGATTGGTGGAAAAATTAACCTCGCGCCTGGCGAGCGAATAAAAATAAAAATAAAAAGAAAAAACAAACTTCACTTATAAAATTAACTACGAATTCTTTACAAGACTACAATAAAGAAATGAATAAAAACTTCTAGCGTCACATCTAATCCGATCTCATCCCGCCTACCCTCTTGATTGTCTAGTTCGTAATCCTGCATAACAATAGAGAGGTGAGCTTTAACAGCTCAGTAGTGACATAATCTTACCACAGTAAATTGACAATACTAAATTAAGTGTCATGCCTCATATGACAAATACGAATCATTATCATTAAAAATGCATGAATGCAATGCAACTTCACTTCATTTACCCAACCCGTTAATTCATATAATAAAACACGTGAAGCTGCACGTCCCATACCGTGCATTTTACCACTGCAGTAGTGGTTCAAATGTTCTATTATACAAATTAACTCTCGTAGCTCAATCATCCCATAATTTCCCTTTTGTTAGTCATCTTGCTTAACTCTTTTCGCCAGTCTCAAATTACGCGATAAAAAACATGTGCAGTTTGGGCTGCCCTGAGATCTAATACTTACCAAGAGTTAAACTCAACTACACTAAAGATCCTTTCCATTACCTTATTTTCCAAATTCCTTTCTCAACATCAAAGTTCCAACCACTTCTCACACATGAGTGATGCACAAATAATCTCAATTCATCTTTCACATATATCACGGTATATTCTCAATAAACTACATAAAAGACATCAAACGAAACAATGATGTACACATATTCAAGTAACACCTAACAAGATTAATCAACCAATAAGATCAATAATAATATAACACTTCACGAAATTTAATAAAATCAATTTTCGTAAAGGTCTGGCATATTTTCCCTACCTGGAGTCAAAAGCAAAGCTTGTGTCAACGCCACGTCACTATGCATCGTAGTTAAGCTTTTTCTCCAATAAATTTAGAATTCCTCAGATTGTAGTATTCTTCCCTAGAAATTTGTAGGCGAAAACATAATTGAATGTGGTGAAGTACATCAAAGATTATGATAGAAATTTTATTTGAGTGTTTGAGTGAGAGTTGGCATTCTCTTTTCTGTTTCTCCAGACTTTGCTTTGACAAAGAAGGAGAAAAATAATAAGGTCTTTTGATTTAGATCAGGTGCACCGCATCGCTTCAACTCTTTTTACCATTCGGAGCAATGGTAGCCTACCATGTGTCCAATTTAATAGAAACTGATTTCTCTCTTCTTTTTGTATTCTTCTTTTCTTTCGCTCCTTACATGCATGACCGTTGACATTAGGAGTCGATATTTTAGTAGGTCTACCAACCAACTCGACCAACCGACCTGATATGGGTTGGGTTGGGTTGGATTTTATATACTAAAAGTTTATCTTTAGGTAAAACTCGACCACCCGTTGAATAAGTGGGCTGGGTTGGTTGAAGCATTTTTAGTTCAATTGAAATCGGCCCACGCGAAATTCAATAATTGTTAAACATACATATATATTAAATAGATATATACATAAAATTTAGTAACTTTTAAACGTAGTTTTTTCATTAATACTTGATTTGAATAGTGAAATTTATGTATTGGTAATATGTTTATATGGGCCTAATTTGAAGTAAGTATTGATTATTTGCCATTCATACTTACAGTAGGAATAAGAAATAAATCAATTAAGTCCAACCTGTGAAACCCGCCAACCCAATCCACCTAAGAATGGTTTAGGTAGGTTGGTTTGCCCATTTTATTGGGTGAAAATGGGTTTAGGCAATTCCAACCCGAGCATGTGGGGTTGGCCAACGGATTGAAGTCCAACTCGACCAAGCCACCTAATGCCCACCCGTAGTTGACATGATGTATTAAGCCACCATGAGCACCCCTCCTTGCTAGTCACTCTAGCAGCTGTCACGTGGCAAGTCATCCACACCTTGGCTACTATGTGGGGTTCCAACATTCGTCTGGCTTGAAAATTCTATTAAAAATTCATCTGAGCTCTGAAAACTAATTTGAAAGATGCTATGAACATGTAATCTCGCCCACCTTCATCTTATCACCTTAAAATAATTCTTGACCTCAAGGAAAATTATTTACTTTTTTCACTTATTCAAAATCAACAATCCACAACTGTAAAATTCAAAGACGGTCCATAATTCTCCAAAATCGTAAATAAATACTTTCTAAGCACTTTAAAATTCTAGGTCTTTATAAGAACTAGAAACAAATATCTATTAGAAAAAAATTGTCCAAACATTTTTCCAAACACGGTTTCTATTACGTTTTTCATGCTACATTCCAAAAATAAGCAAAGAGAAGGGTAAACTCATTGTTTGATCCCGAACTATTTGTTTGGTAAATTAACCCCTTAAACTTTTTAAATTAGTAGATTTACTCCTCTACTGCTAGATTCCATCCAATTTGCTGTTAATTCGTTAGAATGTCAACTAGAGCTACTAATTAAAATACGACACGCGCTAGTATTTGATAGCAAAGTGGATGAAATTTCGTTGAATATGACGCAGAGAGGTTAATTGGCTGATTTCCCAATAGTTTAGGGTTAATTAATAAAAAATAGTTCAGGGGGTCAATTTCAAATGGAGTATTAGTTCAGGGGGTCAAACGGCGCTTACCCAAAAAAAGACAATAAAACTCAAACATTTTATCAAACAAGCATATATTGCATAAATATGGGGCCTTCGTTGAAGTCCAAATTAGGATTTAGACAGTGCGGCAATGAGCGAGCCTCCGTAGTAAAAACAGTTGATATTTGAGAGGATAGCTTCTTTGGACAATCTGTGATTGTCTTTGGACACTCTTAATTTTTGGACACCCAGATTTATTTCACACATTTCTTTGGACACCCAAAATAATTTACTAAACTTCCAAGAATACGCTTTTTTACTTTTATGTATTTATTTTTCCTCGGACACCTTCTTTTTTTTTTCATTTTGAGCGAACTATCCAGACTCTCGAGGACATGTTGAGGTCCTCCATCCTCCAGTTCGGCGACAAATGGCAGGAACACTTACCTCTGATGGAGTTTGCTTACAATAACAGCTACCACTCGAGCATTGGCATGTCGCCATTCGAGGCGCTGTATGGTAAACCCTGCCGTACTCCTTTGTGTTGGTCAGAAGTTGGAGAGAGAGCACTTGTTGGCCCTGAGATCGTGGACGAGACGACGAAGAACATCCAGGTGATTAAAGGAAACTTGAAGATTGCACAGGATAGACAGAAGAGCATTGCAGACAGACACTCTACCGATCGCATTTATGCCGTTGGCGATTGGGTATTTCTTAAACTCTCACCGTGGAAAGGCGTTGTTCGTTTCGGGAAGAAGGGGAAGCTAAGTCCTCGCTTCATCGGACCCTACCAGATCATCGAGCGAGTAGGAGCTGTTGCCTACCGACTTGACCTACCTTCCGAGCTTGCCAGAGTTCATAACGTCTTCCATGTATCTATGCTGCGTAGATACGTGTCCGATCCTTCCCATGTCATCCAGACTCAGCCCTTGGAGGTCAACGACGACTTGACGTACGACGAGAAACCAGTCACGATCCTCGACTGGAAGGAGAAAGTTCTAAGGAGCAAAACGGTAACTCTAGTCAAAGTCCTCTGGAGGAACCACTCTGTTGAGGAGGCTACGTGGGAGACGGAGGATAGCATGCGCGAGCAGTACCCGTATCTGTTCTTTAGTAGTTGATTTGTATTTTGTAAATTTCGGGGACGAAATTTCTATTAGGGGGGAAGACTGTTACATCCCGTCCCTCCGTTTATTGTATTTTATTCCCGACAGTGTAAAATGACCAAAATGCCCTTAGAGGCATAATGTATCGTTCGGGATTACATCCCTTCTATCGAGGTATTTTCAGAAATCTTGGTGTACTTTTAGTATCTACATTAAATTACGAATCCGTTGACGCGAACGACACCTGATTCGGACTTGTAACGGACAAGTTACGAACAAGGGCAAAACGGTAATTTTTCTCGAGCAGTATTTGAAAACAGTGGGCTTAGCCCATGGTTTCTGCAAGCCACGAGACCTGCACCCACCTCTTAAGACGGCCAATGCATGTCGAAATTTCAGTGAACACTCACTGTTTTTGCTGAACCAGATTCAACTGGTTTTGGCTTTAAATCTGTGCACTCAGTGTGCATTGCTGCACGCCTCAACCACCCTCACTCACCTGCCTTCTTCCTCCCGAGCTCTATTCACTCACACCACCTGTGCATGCAGATTCCTGCGCAACTCTAGTACCCAAATTACTAAGGCCACCCAAAGTTCCACCCTCACCGTCCTCGACCTAAGCCCAGGCCTACACACCACTACTGTACTTCACCTTCGTCCCCATCACTACCCTCGAACCTGCTAAACCCAGAAATTTCCAGGTTTCAGGAAACCCAGATTTTTGATCTGTACACCCAAATTCTCTGCTTCCAATTCGAGGCCTCCTCTCGAACTCAATCTGACTCCCAAGTGCCATCATCATCATCCTCACCATCTCTGGACCACCCTCGAGCCCAGAGATCGACGAACGGCGAAGAACCAAGACTCGGCCATATTCTCCGGCGAGCCCCGATCGACTGAACCTCGCCATTTCGACCTCGATCCGACCTGCAACCACCACCTTTAGGCTTCTGGAGGTCCTGGGATTCGAACCCAGGCCTTGCATGCCCAGTTCGAACTCGGAATCATCGATCGCCATTTTTGGCCGAGGAGCTCGAGCTCAACTCCGGCCATCTCAGGTCGATTCAGACCTAGTTTTGGGTAAATCCTTCTTCTCCTTGATTCCAGGATCATTTTGAGCTTTAAATTATGAATTTTGGTGAAGGAATCTAACCCCTGCGATTTCTCTGGTTTTTCCGGCGACGAAACCCAGAAACCGGCGAGGTGGACGGCGGCCGGCGGCTGATCTCGGCGACCGGAGTTCATACGACCTGACGTCATCGACCCCGGTCTGAACCGGTTCGTGACGTCAGCCAACCACCGGTTCAACCCGGTCCAACCCGGTTCAAACCGGGAATATACCGAAGGTATATACCGTCAAACCCTAACGGCGTCAGGCATATTCTCTAACGGCGACGGAATATTCCGTAACGCCGTTAGGGAATATTCCGTCAGCCAAAACGAATATACCGTTAAAGTTAACGGCGCGCCGTTAACTTTAACGGCGCGTGACTGTTGGGCGCGTGAGGCGCGTGTCCGCGCGTGAGCGCGCGTGCGTGCGCGTGTGAGCGCGTGCGTGCGCGTGTGAGCGCGTGGGGGCGCGTCCGAGCGCGTGTGGGCGCGTGTGGGCGCGTGACGGCGCGTGGGCGCGCGTGACGGCGCGTGCTGCCTTGTGGCGGCGCGTGGCGGCGCGTGGAGCCCCGCGGCGGCGCACGGCGGCGCGTGAACCCATTTTCCGACCAATTCTAGTTCCGCTTCGAGCAAACAAAGGCGATTTCAAGTCTTTTTCATTACTTTAATTGAATTAGACTTGTTAAATGATTAGTTTAGTAAATTCTCATATAGGTGAGACCTATCCGGAGGAACAACGAGCTCAAGCACACTACGGGGGCTACGATCCGACTACGTATCAGTGAGTGGGCCTAGTACTTACCTTTTTAGAGTATTATAAATATGTTTTATGGTGTTTTTGAAATATATATATGTGTGGCATGCCTACTTTATGAAATTAGACTTATTTTGTGATAAACCTTACTTGTTGATTATTGATTTATGATTTGGGTTTTATGATGAAACTTGGCATGCATACACATAATTTTAATTGTATTACTTAGTTCACATTATGCACGGTGTTAGCACTGTCCGGGCCAGGACCAGCTTCACGTGATCGTTCACACCCGCACCATTACGCTCGACATGGATCCATGATTAGGTGCCAGCCTGTTCTAGATTTCCTTTGGTGTCTAGACTTGTTGTGACGCACACTTTGTGCCAGCCTTCACGTGCATGTAGTGCTAGAGCGTAGTTATATCAAACACCCAGCCTGTCATGTAGCTACTTTCTATATGACTTGTGTGCATATTTCCATGTGATAAGTAATGTTGATTTTCACTGTGATAAACGATTTATACCCGTATCCTTGTGGGCGTTGGCCCGTTTACTTATGTTAGAGACTTATTTTATTAGTAAATATTTTGGTAAATCTACGGGTTTTATAGTGAGGGGTTATAACTAAAGTTTTGGAAACGTTTTACTTAGAAAATCGATATTGGCCCACTCACCCTTGTTTTTCGCCCCTCCAGGACTTAGACTTTAGTTGGCGACGATTCGGTGGTGGCAGCTGCTGGTAGCCTGATTTTCTTTCTGCAGTGTATGTTAACTTCCTTTTGTTGTGTGCTATATCCATCTTACGGATGGGAATAATTTCCTTTACTGCACCTAGCTCTGACACTATGTAATAATGGGTTCTACCCACATTACACTTCCGTATTTTTGTTAAACTCTGATTTAATCTTGCTTATTATTTCTAAATTCCTTAATTAATCTTCCTATGACTTCGTCACTCCTACGGAGTGGTCGGTCAGCACGCCTTGAGATCCGGGTCCACGTGGCTATACGGGTCGGGGTGTGTCAGTTTGGTATCAGAGCCCTAGGTTTATGCAGTATCACTTCTCATCACACTTAGGTGATGTTTTTCACTAATAATTCTTGAATCTCTCCTATCAGCATCATGCCACCTCGTCGCGCACCCGACGCACCTGCCTTCGACTTCACCCAAATGGGGAATACGATTGCTCAAGCCATTCAGGCTGCCTTCCGTCCTGCGAGGAAGAACCCGGTGGAGACTGCTAAGGGAATGGATGTGAAATCATTCTACGGGACCGAGACACCTGAAGTAGCGGAATCTTGGTTCGAACATATGGAGGACGTCTTCAAATCGATGCGGGAGCATGGAGACTTTCCAAACGAGCAGTGGGTCCCGACTGCTATTCTCTTCCTTCGTGATCAAGCCAAAGCCTGGTGGAAGTTCGAGAGGCGACACCTCCCTCAAGACGAGCATGGTTTGTGGGCCGTATTCAAACATCGGTTCGAAACCAAATACCTCTCTCCGGAGTACAAGGCCCGGAAGAGAGATGAATTCATGAATCTGAAGCAAGGGAAGATGACCGTTTCCGAGTACCAGCGGAAGTTCACTGCCCTATCTCAGTACAACCCAGTTGTTGCCGCCAGCCCCTCAGAGATGCTTCACCAGTTCAGAAAGGGAGCCAATAAGAAGCTCCGATCACTTGCTGCTGCTGAACGGTGCGAGACCTACCAGGAATTCTACGAGGCGCTGTTGCGAGTGGAGGCTTCGGAGAATGCTCCTGATGACACCATTTACGAGGAGGAGGAATCTAACACCCAGAATAAGGGTAAGGGGCAATCTTTCCTTGGTCCTAAGAAGAACCAGACGTTCAAACGTGGAGGCTACAGTTCCGGATCATCCAGTGGTGGATCGAACTCCAGCTCCAACCGTGGAGGGAGATTCACTAGTGGATCCCGTTTCCGCCAGCAGGGCACTTCCAGCCAATCTAATGCTAAATTCTGCGCTCGGTGCAACACTCGCCACTTTGGTGAGTGTAAGCAAGGAAACCAGGGGTGTTACAGCTGTGGGCAACTAGGTCATCGAGCCACCCAGTGTCCGCAGAAGCAGCAGAACCGCCAGATTCAGCCTCAGGCACCTGTTCCACTCCAACAGGTTGGAGGTACAGTTCCTTACCAGCCACCTGCCTACGGAGGAGCCGTTCACTACCAGGGCGATGCTACTCAATATCCTGCAGTCTATCCTCAGTATCCTACCTACCCTACTCCTATTCAGTATCCCGGCGGTGCAGTGCAGTTTCCAGCTGGAGCACCGCAGTATATTGGAGGAACACCGCAATACCCGCAGTATCAGGAGACCGCTAACCAGTGGATTGGAGGAGGCCAGTACCCAGCCTTAGCAGCGGCACCTGGCGGAGGAGGCCAAGGCAGACAGGGACGCGGTGCACAGGGCAGAGGAAACCAACAACACGGTAACCGCGGTGGAGGTCGTGCTGGAGCTCAGCAGGCACATGGACGAGTCAACGCAATTAATCAGCAGGATGCTCAGAACAACCCCGATCTCATTATGGGTACGTTGAACATACTTGGTCACTTTGCTAGAGTATTAATCGATCCGGGTGCTACCCACTCGGTTATATCACCTTTGTTTGCTCAAACCACTCAACCCCATTGTACTCCTATTGGGTACGAAATGGGAATTGCTATGCCAAGAGGCGAAGTGTGTCGTGTACAATGGGAGTATCGAGGATGTCCCGTTGTAATTGCTAATCAGGTGATGCCTGCCAACTTCATTCCTCTCGATATCGTAGACTTTGATGTGATTCTAGGAATGGACTGGCTACATCAAAATCATGCCGTTGTTGACTGCCGACGGAAGACGGTTACATTCCAGCCACCTGGTATGCCTACTGTCACTTTCACCGGAGAACACCGGAAGATCAAGCACGGACTGATCTCAGCCATGAAGGCAAAGAAGCTGTTGAGCAAGGGTTGCGAAGGCTTTATCGCACATGTGACTCTAGATCAAGAGAATATTCTTCGTGTTGACGATGTGCCGGTTGTCAACAAATTTCCCGATGTTTTTCCTGACGATCTACCTGGACTACCGCCTGATCGTGACGTGGAGTTCACCATTGATCTACTTCCAGGTACTGATCCTATATCCCTCACCCCTTTTCGTATGGCACCTGCAGAATTGAGGGAACTGAAGCTACAACTCCAAGAACTCATCGATAAGGGATTCATTCGACCCAGCTCTTCACCTTGGGGAGCTCCGGTCCTATTCGTTCGAAAGAAAGATGGCACCTTGAGACTCTGCATCGACTATAGGCAACTCAACCGGGTGACGATTAAAAACCGTTATCCACTGCCTAGAATCGATGATCTCTTCGATCAACTCCGAGGCGCGAGGGTTTTCTCCAAGATTGATCTGAGGTCTGGTTACTATCAGCTGAAGATCAAGAGTGATGATGTGCACAAGACCGCATTCCGAACTCGTTACGGCCACTACGAGTTTCTAGTGATGCCTTTCGGACTGACCAATGCCCCAGCCGCATTTATGGATCTGATGAATCGAGTATTTCGTCCGTATCTCGACAGATTCGTAATTGTCTTCATCGACGACATCTTGGTGTATTCTAAATCGGAGGCTGATCATGCCAAACACTTGCGCATGGTTTTGAGGAGACTAAGGGAGAATCAGCTCTACGCCAAGTTCAGCAAATGTGAATTTTGGCTTAATCAGGTATCTTTCTTGGGGCATATAATCTCTTCTGATGGTATTCTCGTCGATCCCCAGAAGATTGCTGCGGTGGAGAATTGGGAACGACCGCAGAACGTGACGGAGATTCGAAGTTTTCTTGGCCTGGCGGGTTACTACCGACGTTTCGTGAAGGATTTCTCTTCCATTGCCCTACCTCTCACGAGACTCACCAGGAAAGATGTTAAGTTTGTTTGGGACGACGACTGTGAGCACAGTTTCCAACAGCTCAAACATTTCCTCACTCATGCTCCAGTGTTAGCACTTCCAGATGACAGCGGCAACTATGAGATCTACAGTGATGCCTCACTGAACGGTTTGGGTTGCGTGTTGATGCAACATGGACGGGTGATCGCTTATGCCTCCAGACAGCTGAAGCCGCATGAGATGAACTATCCTACCCACGACCTGGAACTTGCAGCCATCGTCTTTGCTTTGAAGATTTGGCGACACTACCTCTACGGCGAGACCTGCCGAATCTTCACCGACCACAAGAGCCTGAAATATCTCTTCTCCCAGCGAGATCTAAACCTCAGACAGCGACGATGGATGGAACTCTTGAGTGACTACGATTGCACCATCGAATACCATCCCGGTCGTGCAAACGTGGTAGCCGATGCTCTCAGCCGGAAATCTTACGGTCGACTAAACACTCTTTCTGCCTGCCATATTCCTCTCCTGACCGAACTCCGAGGTACTGGTGTCACTTTGAGCTGTGACGATGACGGTGCTTTACTAGCCAGTTTCCAGGTCCGACCAGTACTCTTGGATCGCATCCGTACTGCTCAGCAAAACGACTCGGATTGTTTAGGACTTATGCATGCGGTCCTAAACGGTGGCAGAGGAGACTTGAGAATCCGAGGTACCGACGGCTTACTTCTGCAGGGTGACCGGATGTACGTGCCTGATGATGAAGACTTGAAGAAGGAGATTCTTGATGAGGCGCATATTTCAGCTTATGCTATGCATCCGGGGAGCACAAAAATGTACCACACCATCCGGCCATTCTACTATTGGCCGGGAATGAAGAGAGAAATCGCGGAGTATGTCAGTCGATGTTTGATCTGTCAGCAGGTCAAAGCAGAAAGGAAGAAGCCCTTCGGACTACACCAGCCACTCCCTACTCCCGAGTGGAAGTGGGAGAACGTCACCATGGACTTCGTGTACAAGTTACCTTGTACTCGTGGGGGCTATGACGGTATTTGGGTGATCGTTGACCGACTCACCAAGTCTGCACACTTCTTGGCAGTTCGTGAGAACTTCTCCTTGGATCGTCTAGCTCGACTCTTTGTTTCCGAGATCGTTAAACACCATGGTGTTCCTGTTAGTATCATCTCTGATCGTGACCCGAGGTTCACTTCTAAGTTTTGGCGAGCCTTCCAGAATGCCTTGGGATCACAGCTACTCTTCAGCACTGCTTATCATCCACAGACGGACGGACAGTCGGAGCGAACTATCCAGACTCTCGAGGACATGTTGAGGTCCTCCATCCTCCAGTTCGGCGACAAATGGCAGGAAACACTTTTTCTCCTGATAGGTTGCTTCACAATAACAGCTACCACTCGAGCATTGGCATGTCATGCGTTCGGGACCCATGCTTCGGTAAACCCTGCGTACTCCTTTGTGTTGGTCGGAGTTGGAGGGAGGCACTTGTTGGCTGGATCGTGGACGAGAGACGACGAAAGACATCCAGGTGATTAAGGAAACTTGAAGATCGCACAGGATAGACAGAAAGAGCATTGCAGGCGGACGTTCTATGATCGTTTATGCCGTTGGCGGTGGGTATTTCTTAAACTCTCACCGTGGAAGGCGTTGTTCGTTTGGGAAGAAGGGGAAGCTAAAATACTCACTTCATCGGACCCTACCAGATCATCGAGCGGTAAGGAGCTGTTACACTTTACCGACTTGACTATTCCGAGCTTGCGGTTATAACATCTTCCATATCTATCTTTGCGTGAATCGTGAATAGATCCTTCCCACATGCCATCCAGACTCAGCCCTTGGAGTCAACGACGACGAAACTTGACGTACGACGAGGAAACCAGTCACGATCCTCGACTGGAAGGAGAAAGTTTAGGAGACAAACAGTAACTCTAGTCAAAGTCCTGCCGGAGGAACCACTCGTGAGGGAGGCTGCGTGGGAGACGGAGGATAGCATCGCCTTGAGCAGTACCGATATCTCTGTTCTTTATTGGTTGATTTGTATTTTGTAAATTTCGGGGACAGGGGCTGCAATGGGGAAGACTGTTGCACATCCCGTCCCTCCGTTTATTGTATTTTATTCCGGCAGGTGTATGTAAAATGACCAAAATGCCCTTGAGGCATAATGTATCGTTCAGGATTAGCCCTTCTATCGAATCTATTTTCAAATCTTGGTAGCCAACTTTTATTATCTACCATTGATGATCCCGTTGACGCGAACGACACCTGATTCGGACTTGTAACGGACAAGTTACGAACAAGGGCAAAACATTAATTTTCCTCGGCGGTGTTGCCAGAAAACGTTGGGCTTAGCCCATGGTTTCTGCAAGCCACGAGACCTGCACCCACACCTCTTGGAACAGCTGTGCATGTCAGAATTTCAGTGAACACTCACTGTTTTTGCTGAACCAGATTCAGCTGGTTTGAAAACGCTTTAAATCTGTGCACTCGGTGTGCATTGCTGCACGCCTCAACACCCTCACTCACTGCCTTCCTGCTCCACTTCGAGCTCTATTCACTCACACCACCTGTGCATGCAGATTCCTGCACAGCTCTGTGCCCAAATTACTAGGCCACCCAAAGTTCCACCCCTCACCGTCCTCGACCTAAGCTGAGCCTACACCACCCTCTTGGCCTTCACCTTGTTCCATCTTACCTCTGAGCTTTGTAAGCATTCCAGAGTTTCAAGCCAGATTTTTGATCTGCTTTTTCCAAATTCTCTGCTTCCCAATTCAGGGGCTCTCTCGAACTCAATCTGACTCCCAAGAGTACTTATCATCATCATCTCACCATCTACGGACCACCTCGAGCCCCAGAGATCGACGACGCAGCCGAAGAACCAAGACTTCGGCCATATTCTCCGGCGAGCGATCGGCGAACCTCGCCATTTCGGCCTCGATCCGACCTGCAGCTTCTGCACCTTTTTGTTCTGGAGGTCACCAGGATTCAGGCAAGCCTTAGCCCTTTGGTCCGAACTCGGAATCATCGATCGCCATTTTGGCCGGGGAGCTGGCGGCTCTCAGCTCGACCATCAGGTCGATTCAGACTAGTTTTGGGTAAATCTTCTTCTCCTTGATTTAGGAGATCATTTGCGAGCTTTAAATTATGAATTTTGGTGAAGGAATCTAACCCCTGCAATTTCTCTGGTTTTAAAGCGACGAAACCGAAAGCCGTGAGTGGAGCGGCGGTGATCGGCGACGGAGTTCATACGATACAAACGTCATCGACCCGGTCTGAACCGGTTTCGTGACGTCAGCCAGCGCTCCCCGATTCAGCCCCGGTCAGCGGTTCGGCAGGGAATATACGGTATATGCCGTCAAGCCTATGAGCGTCAGGCATATTCTCTAACGCGTCCAGGAATATTCCGCCGCGCCGTTGAAGCCTTCCGTCAGCCAAAACGAATATACATTAAAGTTAACGGCGCGCCGTTAACTTTTATGACTGCCTTCAGCCATTGAAGCGCGTGAAGCGCGTGTCGCGGCTGGCGTGAGCGCGCGCGTGCGCGTCGCTGGCGCGGCCGCGTGCGCGTAGCGAGCGCGTGGGGGCGTCCGAGCGCGTAATGGGCGCGATAATGGGCGCGTGGCGAAAAGCTGAGGCGCTAGCGTGTGGCCAGCGTGCACTGCCTTGTGGCGCGCGTGGCGGCGCGTGGAGCACCCAGCGGCGGCGCGGCGTAACGTGAACCACATTTTCCGACGAATTCAGTTCTAACCCCGAGCAAACAAAGGCGATTTCAAGTCTTTTTCGTTACTTTAATTGAATTAGACTTGTTAAATGATAAGTTTAGTAAATTCTCGCCGGGTAGGACCCTATCAGGAGGAACAACGAGAAACAAGCACTACGGGGGCTACGATCCGACCCTGCGTGTATCAGTGAGTGGGCCTAGTACTTACACCTTTTAGAGTATTATAAATATGTTTTTGTAAGGTGTTTTTGAAATATATATATATGTGTAGCGTGCTATGAAATTAGACTTATTTTTATTTGATAAACCTTACTTACATTAATTGTGATTTATGATTTGGGTTTATGATGAAACTTGGCATGCATACACGCCATTTTAGTGTATTACTTAGTTCCACATTATGCACAGTGTGCTGCTGTGTCCGGCGGAGACCAGCTTCACGTGATGGTTCACACCCGCACCATTACGCTCGACATGGATCCATGGAATTGGGGTGCCAGCCTGTTCTAGATTTCCTTTGGTGTCTAAGAACTTGTTGCGACGCACACTTTGTGCCAGCCTTCACGTGCATCCATGGTACTTTAGAGCGTAGTTATATCAAACACCTGACTGTCAATAGCTGCTCCTATATGACTTGTGTGCATTCCATGTGATAAGTAATGTTGATTTTCATTTGTGATAGAAACTTGATTTATCTTGCTTATCACTTGTGGGCGTTGGCCCGTTTGCTTAGTAGAGACTTATTTTATTGAAAGTAAATATTTTGGTAAATCTCAGGGTTTTATAGTGAGGGTTATAACTAAGTTTTGGAAACGTTTTACTTAGAAAATGGAAGTATTGGCCCCTCACCCTTGTTTTTAGCCTCAGGACTTAGGGCTTTAGTTGGCGACGATTCGGTGGTGGCAGCTCTTTGGTAGCCTGATTTTCTTTCTGCAGTGTATGTTAACTTCCTTTTGTTTGTGTGCTTTGCATATCATCTTCTGGATGGGAATAATTTCCTTTACTGCACCACAAGCTCTGACACTATGTAATAATGGGTTCACACACATTACACTTCATTATTTTTGTTAAACTCTGATTTTAATCTTGCTTGTGTTTTCTAAATTCCTTAATTAATCTTCCTATGACTTCGTCACTCCTCACCGAGAGTAGTAGTCAGCTTTGCATGTGAGATCCGGGTCCACGTGGCTATACGGTCGAGGTGTGTCACATGTAGTCTGGAAGCTATCACAACAAATTTGGAAATAATAGATGCTCCAAAACCAAATTTCAGCTGAAGCGCTTGAAAATATACAATGTAATGCCTAAAAGAGTCTAATGACATCAACACTTATTAAAACTTTGTCTGCTTATTAACATCAATTTGCTCCGTAACTTTTTCTTCTTGTTGTAGTCAAACGATCAATTTGCTCCACCACTCTCCAAGATCTATATATGTCTCATTGAAAGTTATGCTTGAATTGATAATGGACCTGAACCGTGCAATCTCACGACTGTTTAAGCGTTCTCCCACCCATTTGCGGTTGATGTCGCGATATCTTTTGTCCTTCCAGTCAAGATGAAGCTACAAAGATCATACCAAATAATTAGCCTCATTAATTTTTGCTTTCCAATAAAAGCCACAAATCCCATATGCAATGAACCAAAAAGACTTGCTGGTATTCTATATCTTTAAAAAATTTCTCATATACAGAAAGGCAAAACTTGATAACAAAACTGCTTAAAGAGATGAAGAATTCTCATGGAAGCTAGAAATGGAAGAGATGTTAAACAAATAAGTAGTACATATTGTAGTGTATCAAACATACATGTACAAAATGATCATTAACAAAATCAATAGCAAGTAATACTTACCACGTGTTGCAGCTGGACATGGTGGTGAAGTACCAAGTAAGTAAGGCACCAACTGGATGACGAGTGA
The DNA here is from genome assembly GCA_018257905.1 of Gillenia trifoliata. Taxonomy (NCBI): domain Eukaryota; kingdom Viridiplantae; phylum Streptophyta; class Magnoliopsida; order Rosales; family Rosaceae; genus Gillenia; species Gillenia trifoliata. The sequence goes on along the minus strand of CM031088.1, from coordinate 6,211,464 downwards.
AATGCAAAACATTATAACATGATGCTTTAATATGACCCATGTCAGGGACATCATGCAAATAAGCCAGCTGCATCTCACAAAACCTTTCTTGGGTATATAAATAGCAACATAATATTATGCTGAATATGAGGAGCAGCTATAAAGCAAGTAATTATGGACTTGCAGTATTCACACATCTAGACCAATGGAGGCAGCAACTACTCCTAAACCCACAATGACCATCTGCAACTTCATCTTTAACTTTTGTAATGTATAGCTCAATTCAATTGGAAAAAACAATTCACATATGAAATAAGTTCGTATTCCTTGTTCGCTGTGAACTTGTTAGTGCAAATTTAAATTGTTAATTATAAATAAGACAACCATGATAAATTTTATTTTTTTAATAATTAACTTACCCTCATCTTAGGCCATTTTGGTGCTTAGATGCGTGCTTTGGAACATTGATTGTATCCACAGCTGCTAACTCGGTTAACAGCTGTTGTCGTCTGATAAGCGCCTTTCCAAATGGTGATGGATCACGTCAAGTAGACTTATCAACTTTTTTCTTTGGTCTTCTTCATTATTTCTAGAACCCAGCATTTGGTTCACAAGGGTATTGTTTGTAGGTCACATATTTCCCTCTCACTTTGTTCTTATTGATAATTTAGCTTCTCTGTTTGTCTCCTTAAAGCATGAAGACTAGCAACTCTACCTCAGGAAACTCAAATACATCATTTGAACCATGTTTCAGCACTAGAAGGAGGCACCATATCAGCTTTCTCCAATGGGGTGGGATCAATAAATTCAAGCAGAAATAGGGTTACCTTCTCTCTTATACTGAGCTAAGCTCATGGGCACAAGGTAGACCAAAGGTGCAGCGTAAAGGCAACCATGTTACAGGATCAGTAATCCGCCAAGCTAGCCGACTTGGACTCTTCTAGTATTACTTTCTCCTGAGAACAAAAATTGGAAACAACTCCTCTTAGATTTTTTGAATTCTCTAGGCTTGAAACTATGTTTGCACTACTGTCAAGCTCTTCTCAAACAATGCCTTTATTTCAGTGTGCATTAACTCAGGGAATATCATGTATCTTGTCAAAACAGCCATCAAAGTTCCGCCTGACTAGTACTAAGTTGTCTTTTAAGCTTGGCATGTGCACTCTCACTTGCCAAAAACATGTAAAGGGACATCCATGTTAATATTAACTCAAATCAAAGACATTTATAAAATTAATTACATGATATATCAGCTTACAAGTTCTTCAAATTACCTATTTGATGTTGTCGTACCAAAGTACATGATCTTGTTTGTCAAGCCGACACAAATCTTTCCCTTTATAAGGATTCAACCATGTATTTGAAACACAATCACGACATCTTTCTTCTACCAAACTCTGCATGTAACCGAAATTAGCTCATGCCTTCTTATGAATCTTCACAATTGGAGCCTCTACAAGTGTATCCACTTGTGAGAAATCCAGGTAGCTCCTGCACATTCATCTCAGAAGCTTTATTTTTTACTTTTTGCCTTTGCAAAAACATTCTTACTAATATGCCAAATTAAAGATGCTTAGATGTGGGAAATACTGCCTTCAATAGCGCGCATTCATCACCAATTCCTACGTAAAACGACAATAACCCCTTCGGCATGAAGTACTTTGGCCCAACAACAAAATCAACCGGAAATCTATTTAATGCTGCCTTGGGTATCTTCTTTTAGAATTCTAAAAAAAAGCCACAGAATGTCATATTAGTTTATGTGACGCCTACAATCTCCAGCAACAGATAATGATAGCAGCTAGTTTTGTATGTGCAATCCATTATCAAGACGATTGGAAATGCATAACAAATCCAAACTCACAGGGTGTGCCCAAAACATGTCTAAGACTAACATCAAGTGGGGCAAGTCCTATGCCATTTTTACATAATTATGGTACCCAACTTACCCAAAACTTGTTGCATTTAGTCCTTCCTACTTGCTCTATCCTTTGTGCCTATGACGTACATTGTAGATAGTCTTCATAGTTGTTTTATTTTCTAAGATCCTTTACTTTAGTGTGTATGAGTTTCTTTGTGGTGTACTAGACTCTTTGACAACTCCACCACGAGAGAAGTTTCTTCCTCTGTTAACCTCCCCTACACAAATGCATGCCCTTCAATATATTCGGTTGTTGGATGGTTATGCATACTGCATATAACTGTAGAGTTTCCATTCATCCTCTTGTCTTTAATTTCTCTCCCTTTCAATTTAAAAGAAGAACATCCACACTTCTTAGTACCAAGAGCTTATCTTGGGTGAGGATCTATTTTATGCAATCTATAACTGCCTCTTCGCACCCTAGAGTGACTCTTGGTTTCATATTCTTACCACGAACATCAGATCGTAGTATCACAACAACCAAACCATTTGCTCTGCTGCCGTTTTGTGAGCCAATCAATTAAGGATTCTCTATTTTTGTATATCTACAAAAATAAAACAAATGACATCCTTCTGTATGTAAATAGCAAAATATATACATATATTTATGATGTCCCTTATATATTAAAAGGTAAATTACAATTTTAATCACCTCCATCTATACTTAGTAAATGCATATGTGTAATCAATATTTGAATACCTCCAATAGAATTGTCTTACCTACAGCAAATATGATATATGTCAAATTATAAAATTTTGATTGAATGGCTAAAGAAACTAGTAAGCTACAAGCAATTACTTTTTCAACCATGAGTCATTTGATTATGAAAAATAAAGCAACCACAACACATATAGAACAAGAAAGAAAGATTTGCAAAAGCAAAATTATGCCATAACAAGCAAGAATTACAAGGAAGTACTGATTTGATTTGCACCATAACAACAGGTGCAAATAAAATTGAAAAACCAGTTGATAAAGCAAACCATTTATGACCTTATCAAACCAATCCGATACTAAACTCCAATACATACCATATGGTTTGTTGATCAATTCAATGTTCTTGCAAAATATGGTGCATCCAACACCATCACAAGAATAGACAGAATCGAATAAAAAATTACAAAAACTTACTTTTTTTTATTTTAGGATCATCTGATTGTTGTGCTATGTTCACTTCCATTTTGCTATTTAATTGGAGTTTTAGAGAACACAACACATTGAAGTTTAGAGAAGCGAAAGCACATAAAGTTTGAAAGCACAACAATCACATGAAGTTCATAAGGAAGTCCTTGGTTGTTTCAAACTTTGGGTGTTGAGGAAATAATTATTTTTATTTAAGAAATCATAATTCCTTTATGATACTTTTTATATATAGGTATAATAGTATTTTATTACATAAAATTGCTGGGTGTGCAAAGACAAAATCTGGGTGTCAGAAAAGCTCTCTTTGGGAGGAGGCAGTACTAATACGTTGAAAGCCCGACCCTCTTATTATGGAGTCGCCTTAAAAAGATCATTCTTTTGACACCACACCAAAGAGGTGACCACTTTACAAGCCCTAATGTTCAACAACTAACTTTGGGCCCAATTCAAGCACATGCACATCCTAAATATCCAATCATATTTATAAATGACCACTCATTTCCAAAATTAATTCACCTCATTCAAAAATTAATTCACCATTATTAAAAAGAAAAAAGCAATAATAAAAGATTCTAATTTAAATTGATATTCAAGATTAATCAACTCACTTACTTACAATCCAATCTTAAATAATAATCACAAATAATAATCACAACGTAATCACTTAAATATTCTACAAGGATAATATTTCCTTTCCAATTAAATGCTCGATCAAGACAGCAAATTATGTCTATAATCTTGCGATTACCTCAGGAGATGGGTAGATAATAGGTATGTATTAATTTGGTAATTTTTAGCTAATTAAGACTTATGAATTAAATATATACATGTATATTAATGAGAACAACTTACATAAAACGAGTTTTGTAAACAATAAACCAGTTACTTAGAACATATATACATTAGAGATACAAATAACATGCTTGAATAAATGAATCTAATAATAGAGATTAGTGTGCTTACCACATAAGCCATTGTCACGGAAAGCAAGGGCAAGTCTTCTGCACTTAATAAACTCTTTGTGCTCCAATCTTTAATAGGGCTAGACTAATTGAACATGTATTTATGAGTGCAGGACTTCACCTTTATATAGATGCATAACAGATAGAAGTTCCTCTATCAGAAACGTAAACGTTATATCACAGCATCTTTTCGAAATATGTCATATCCTTATCTTATTTAAACTGGTTGGTTCCTAAATTAGGCTTCTATAATTCACTTGAATTGATATAAATATCAGATGACTAAAATCAAACATTTTTGTGAATGTAAATAATATATTTGCAACCATAGAATATATATTTTTAACATTTTTCCATAGCACAAATATATAATCAAAAGAATGTAATCATGCGATGAGGGTGTAAATAGCTCTAATACCCTTTATTTGGAAACACATAATATAAGTAGAGAGCGTTCAAGCTAAGGACGATGAGACACGCTCCTACAACACCTTGAGGCTCGTTTGGCAGGTCGGACTGGACTTATTCTCGGACTGGACTGGACTTCCTGTTCTCGGACTGGACTGGATTGGCTTGGACAACCAGCCGGACTAAGTACTGACCTATGTTTGAGTGCGCATCGGACTAAGAAGGTGGACTGTCAAAATAGTGATGACCTATGTTTGGTGCGCATCGAACTAAAAAATAATTATTTTAGTATTATATTATAAAAAGTGTAATTATTATTACATCATTAAATTTTATTCAACATTGTAATTATTAGAGCATGTAATTTAAAATTTTTCATAATTTTTTGTAAAATAACGTGAGTAAATTAGAATTACGTATGAGCCATAACCAACAATTTAATAAACTCCATGCCCATTTTTTTTTTTTTTGTTTTGCTTAAATTTTTATATTGTGGATCTTGATTTCAGAAGAAATGCAAGATGGAAAGAAGATTGAAATGCTACTATGGATGCAAGGAGTCATAAGTTTTATACATATGCAATAGTCATCACAATGACTTAATTACATGTTTTAGGCCATTCTCTACTACCCAGAAGGTCACAAAGTAATGAATTGATTAGCATCACTAGTTTACAAAAATACATATTAATAAAGCAACCACAATGAAAGATTAAGACTTGCTTGGCACACAAACGAAACAACATGGCAGCTTGCGGCATTGTCATCATGATCAACTTCATTATCATGCATGCTCTTCTACTGTGTCGAGGAGGAGTTCAGCTCCTTTTCCATTAGCACGATCTTTTTCAAAAATATTACAAGCCTGTCAAACAATGGGAATTGTTTGCTCCTCCTCCGCTAAACTGCTTCCCTTGTAAGATTATATGATAAAATAAGAAACACTATACTAGCTAATTTGTGACAAGAGTTTTAAAAAGAAAACATATCATCATACGTAAATTCTTTTAACCTCCCATTTGTGTGAAGCATATCACACAATACTCAAATGTCATATATCCATTCTTAGTTCCACTCCCCTTACCTCCATTATTTCCCAATAAACTGTTTTAGATAAACGCAATGATTTATCATGTCTAATAAAGGCGTTTGTGGGAATGTCTTTCCCAAGTCTTTTGTTTCCTTCTCCATTTCAGCATCATGGCAGCAAATGTGTGCAAGCACATATGGTCTCTATATGCCCAGCTCCAAAAAAGTAAAATCAACAAAGTTGTCTTGATCATATCCTAATAATGCATTACAAACGTAACAAAACTTATGCTTATTTGCGAACACAATTATTTTTAAGCATCATAATAACAATATCTTAATTTAGCATAATTTGTACACACACGTGCAACACAGACACACCTAAAATAAAATCACCAGTGAAGACACAAAAGAATATTCATGAATAAAAACATCAGAAGCTATTACATTTTGTTAGGTTTGAAAGACACTGGCGAAAACATAAGAAAATTAACCTCATCCTGTAACGTTTCTTTCTTGGGTTAGGTAAAACTAATCACTGATCCTGCTTAATTAGCATATATAACATCGCTTGACCCAAACACCAAGAGCACAGCTAGCATACTTGTTACGCCAACTTAAGCTAAATCAAATTATTAGTCAATTGAGAATGTGTCTTACAAAATGGTTGAAAACTTTGGTCCAATCAAATATTTAATTTTTGAGGTTTCTAGGATGGCATTGATGTGTTGAAGCTGATTGGATATTGCATCTGAAATCTGTAGCTGGTGTACTTCAATACATTTCAAGGCGGCTAAATAATCTATAGTAAGTTTGAATTCATACCACTAATTGCCTATATGCCAAACTATACAGAACAACATTAAGGAAACAAATGTAAATTCTAAAGGGACTTATACATTCTTTGTTGCACTAGAGGTAAGAAAATGCTCAATTCCCCTTGGAAAATAGCTGTATCCTCAGCCACGTGGTTTACTTTGCACAAGCTATGGACGGCCTCAGCAATAGCAGCAATAACTCCTCCACGAATCGGGTAAATACCTTTATTGGAAAACTTATACATAAGTTATATAATATGAAATGGAATTAGGATGGGTAATATGTGGGTAGCAAATTTGGGCTCTAAATCGGGTTGGAGTGCACCGGGATGACATGGGCAGGCAAGGCATCAATCCAATACAACCCAATAAATAATCAGGTTGAGGTTGAGTTGGAGTTTGGGCAGATTTTTTCTTCATTTTAACCCTCCCTATCGGGTTTGAAATCAGGTTGAGTATGACGGATTCGGGTTGACCCGTCCAAATTGCACCCCTAATTTAGACTCAAGAAAGAGGGTTGCAAAAATATTGCACGAATGGAATAATCACATAAAATTAGGTGTTTGATTGGTATAACTTATCTCGTAATTATCTTTTTGATAATTATGAAAACAAGACAAAATCAAAATGGGATAATCTAAAGATTTTCAGAGGCATATCTGTCAGCACACAGCTATCTCCCTAAAGCACTATATAAGAGTGAAGAATTGGGAAGACAAAGCCGAAATCAATCTCTCAGTAATATAGGCGGATGAGCAACTTGGCTCCTCTACTCTTAAAGTTCACTTTTCTAGTTTAGTCTCTAAATTTGGTCACTAACCCTAGGTCTTGGGAGGCAATTCAAGGGGAAGTATCTCATACGTAGCCAACCGTCGGGCTTCAAATTCATAGGCATTGCAAAAGTCTAAACTATAGGGGATGCAGGTTTTTATTAACACTCCATATAATAGAGATATCATGCTTGTGGCTTAATTGCCAGGATGCAATTATATAGAATGAACCAATCATGTTCCACCGGCCACAATGCACATACATTTCAGATTTTTACTTTTTTATTAATACATAAGATATTTTCTATACCTGAGAGGCTGAAGGAGGTAAGTTAAGCCTCACAATGGGTTAGCCATAATAATTAATTTAAAATTACTTAAAATCGAACCTAAAATCTCTCACTTACAAATGAAGTAAAATACCACTAGACCGTAGTACTAAGTGGTGAATTCTCACTGCAATGGTACTAATATCATTTTGGATTACTTGCTTGCTTACAAGTAAAGGGTAATAAAAACGAACTCATTGCTCTTGGCAGAATAAACTCACCAAATGAGAAGGCAGAAAGCAAATCTCTGATCAGCAGTATGTTTTAACACAAATTATTTTTTGTTTAATATAATGATATTTTTACACTAAGGGTGATGATTTTGAGTTATGTCCACACAATGGGCTAGTTATAATAGTTTTAGTATCAGACTTTTGCATCTAAGAGAGTGAGAACCTAATTTTTGCTACTTACAAGTGGACATAAATACCATGGAACTGCTAAGTGACGAAGCCAATTATTCTTTTGAAATCAAATTGAAATTAAGCGTCCTTGGACGTCTGTACCAATATTTAAATAGAGGATGTTAGTTTTGGGTTTAAAGATGATGGCGAAGGTACTACTGGGTTCGTGATATCTTTTTCACTTGTAGTGAGAAGTCTTAAGTTTGATTCTCTCGTGGATGCACGAAGGTTCGATACCGCATTATTATGACCATTGACTCATTGTGTGTGACATAGACTTGAACCAAATCTCCCGCCAACCTGAAAAATTAGCCAAAAAAATATCGTTGTTTAAAAAAACTAAATTAAATTTAAAACCCTCAAAAATAATGGGGCTCTTTTTTATTGTTCCCAGCTTTGAGGTTTGAAATATGTCTAGGGTGAGTGGGCTATGACTTGGGGGTTGAAACAGGCCAAAATCTGTCCCTACAACTGATGACTTTGAGAGGAGAGAATCCAGCAACTCCTCAGCAAACTTATATAACCAGCCTAACCGTCATCTGGAAGTCTGGTAGTTGAAGTTTGAGGAGGGGTGCCCTCAACCTCCTGGCCCTAGAGAAACTCCACAAATCCCCACAAGAAGCAAAAGTACCTCAAAAATTCACCTCAATTTCCACCAGCACTTAGTTAAACAAAAGACCAAATTTAATTGTTTATCCTCTCTACCTTCTCTTCAAAGATCCAGTCTTCAAACATATGCATTCAATAAAATGCAAACGGCTCTTCTTTAACTTCTCTTCTTTACTCACTTGCCAAATCGCCAGATCGTACATTTGCTGTCCCTCACCGGCATTCCAGACCCGCTGCATAATCTGATAATATGGGCACAGTTCAAAACCTAGCATTTCACTTCAAATAATCCCACAACAGCCTTCCTTACTACAACCCGATTCCTTGAAAACCTCGTAAACAACTCTGAAACTCGAAAGATGGTGCCCCCAACAAGCTCTTTCGACTACTGCACCAGACTTATGTCTGGAGGTGTGTATCCAGACCGCTAACTTCTTTAATGTTTTTAATGTAGAAGTGAATTCATGGCTTGGTACTTGGGCTCTTTCTGAGTGTGGGATTTTGTTGTTTGTGTGGAATGTGCAGGAAAAATTGATGGGGTCAAGGACTGAGGCAGAGGAGCTCTACTCTTGGTTATACGCGCGGCGCAATCCAAAACGCAGGATTTGGTTTCAGTATGTTCGATCCACTGAAAGGGTAGTGTTATATTGCCTCTTATAACTTCCACTGTTCTTTTAGTAATCAAAGTTATTAGGAAGTGGGACAACTGAAAGATTTTCTTACACCTTAATAGATGCAAGTGTGTGTTCGTACAAGAACAGGTTTGAAGACACGTTATATATTATAAGTTTACATGGTTATTTTATTTTGGGGATGAGAAAATAAATAGGGGCAGATAGTAGCATTTGAAATATGCGTGATGAAATGTAAGACTATAGAGCTCCTCTGTTGAATTCACGATAATTTACTCCCGCAGCGCATTTTCAGCATTGATGTATACTGCAATAATGAGCTGAAGAAATTTATTTTGAGATAAAATTTTCAAAATCAGGAGGATTATTGGCTCTTAATATATTGTAGCTCCTCGAAATCACCCATAGCAGCTACGGACTTTTGCTTGTCTTCCAGGATTGAGCTTACTGAAGCTGAGCGGAGATTGAAGGGGAAAATGGCGAATGTTCCTGTGGATTATTCTTTTTCCGAGCTGGTGGCATATTTTTAACTATGAATACTTGCTTTCTTTACTGTCACCTAAATATCATATTGATCGTCTTGTCTAGCAATCCTGTACACAACCAGTGATAATGGCTGGACACATCATGCTTGTTTTGGTTTTCATAAGCGCATCCTGCTTCGATTCTATCAGGTAATCTGGGTGCTAAATTCACGCTTGAATCGAATAGCACACATAAACTTTTATATCAAGCATATGACTAAGACTGATTTTCCATGCTCCTTTCAGAATATGGCAGTTCAAAGCGGCCATGGAAACTCTCAGAGAACTCGTACGGTGCCCAGTCAAAGTTCAAAGATGTGCAGGTAGAGAGTTGTTCAGACCGATTAGTAGTACAAATTGATCAAAGAGATATGCGTTCCTGTGGCGGCCTTGTCATTTCGAACCTGGAGACACCTCTTCCTGGTGATGTGAGGCTAGTAATCACACAAGAAACTTTTTTAACTTGTTGTAAGGTATAGCGCACTCCAAAGCTTGCTGTATCGTAAAAATGAGATTTGTGAATTGTTTAACGTCATTCTTTATCGTACAGACAATTTTAGGTTAAATGATCACTCAAATGTGCTTCTTGAACAGTCAGTCCTCATTAACAGGAGAGTCCTGGACAACTGAAAAAACTGCGATATCGAAGATTTGGGGCACTCCGTTGCTAGCGTTACGAATATTTGCTTCATGGTGGGTACAAGTACCTGTCATTTTTGTTCTAACTATGCTCGAAATTTCAGCAGTAGCATATACGTAACATCAAAGGTTGAGTTAAAGTATTGCATGTTGCACGAACACTCTTCGTATTTCCTGATGGTATGTAAATAATTCAGGGGAACAAATGTAGTATCGGTGGCGGAGCTGGTCTAGTGGTGTCCACCGGATCCTAAGAAGGCTGTGCGAGCACCATGTTTTCAAAGATAGGAAAAACCGCAAAATGACTTGAAGATGGTGTCCGCCTCATATCTTACATGCTGGTTGCTGGCCATGTGGCAGTAGTCACCACTATAGTTGTAACTGACTACAGTACATCTCATGATCTGACTGAGAGCATCCACTGCTTTGCGATCTCGGTGGCAAGTGCACTCACTCCTCAAATGCTTCCCCTCATTGTTAACACGGGATCTTGCAAAAGGAGCACTTGCTATGGCCAAGAGACAGATGCATAATCAAAAGCAACTTTGCAATACGAGACATGGGATACGATGTAAAAGTATACTTTATTTTCCCTTTTCAAATTATGCGATGGATTAATCAAATGGGCATGTGCGCGTGTGAACGTATATCTTAGAATGCAGCGAGCAGTGGCACTTTCACCATTTTTTCATGTGAACTTTAAGTTTGGTGATCATTTATTGTGTTATCTTTGTTACTGAGGATATCTTATGCATTACGACAAGACCGGTACGCTCACCATGAACCGTGCAATATGTTAATCATCTGGACAGCTACAAGAGTTTGCCCAGAAAGAAAGGTGTTACAGTTTGCTGCCCAGCTCCTATTTCAAGACCGACCAGAAGTATCCCTTGACGATGCAATTTTTGGCACATGTATATACCAACGGATACAAGTTCCGGCGCTTCGAAATGGAAGAAAACAGATGAGATTCCTTTTGATTTCATAAGAAGAAAGTAGCCAATATCATGGAGAGAGAAGCGAAGACGGAAGCCACCCACATTTCCGATGGGATCATGGTGACAAAGGAGCTCTGGAAGAGTGATGAAGGATTTGTTCTTTTATAGAGGTGTTGTGGGGGAAACGGAGCATTACTTCTCTCCAGGAACACTATCAAGAAAGGTTGCAGAATCTGACAGAAGAAATTAGCAATGGGGACTCAGAGCTATTGGAGTAACTACAATAAAGGCTGGAAAGCGGTGCGTCTAGATTTTGCTTTCTTACTCAACTTCTGCAATTGTATCTATTTATTCTTTCAAATTTTAGGTATGTTTCATAGTTTTCAAGCACTGAATTTGGGACTATTATGACACACATTTCGGGAAAATACTACGAATTTGGAACTATTTTATTTTGCTGAACTAGAAGACAAGAAATGTAAAGAAATGGCACACGAAAAAGAAAAAGAGTTCTGCTGCATATAAAATGTTTACTAACCTAGTAATTTGTCACAATGCAGAAACAAGTTATCAACGCGAGACATTGTTGAATATTTTAGATCAGACATGGTTTTTCCTCGGCCTCATAACGTTCTTTGGCCATAGCAAGGACTCAGCCAGAAACAAGCACTGTGGCGGGTTTGGCTGAAGGGAGTAGCTTAAAGGTCTTTGACAGGTGACTCGCTCGCCTATCAATTAGGTTTACCGAGGAAGTTGGTATCAAGAACACCCATGTTTACAGGGCCAGAGCTTGAATTGCTATATGATTCCTTTCATGAGACAGTTGAAACAGCACATATTAGCTCTAGGCTCCCAGCATAAGCTCAGGAGTTGTTGCAGTCCTAGAACCATGAGTTGGAAACCTTTGTTGTATGTAGGAGATGGTGGGTGACTCATAACTTGCTTTTAGATGCAGCCAATGTTAACCATATCAGTTGATTCAAGGGCATCAGTTGCAAAAGACTTTTGCTGACATTATCTGCACGGAGAAGGGATCACTGTGTCCTCATCAGCTGGGTGGCGGGCATGGCGACTCACTTTGGGAGTACAATGGGAAGTACATAAATGTATTGCCCGTCTGGGAAGCGTTCTCTCCGATTCTCATAACGCATGTCTCAAGTATGACAGTTGGCTCACGACAGCTTCTTACACAGAACTTCTTGCTTGGTGGTAGCCGAGATCACCTAACGTCCATGGGACAAAATGGAAGAAGATTGTAAAAGTCCACAAAAATAATTAAGAAAGGCTTTTTAGACCATTCATTCTGTGGAGATAGTCCTAATAAATATACTTTCTCTTTGTGTGGCACCTTATCATTTCACTTTGGTTCAGCCCATGGAGCTGACGGTCTGGATGACATTGTGTTCTTCCGTTCTGCTTGAGTTTCATCAGAAGGCTTTGCAGGTACAGGCTCACAGGTATACGCCAGTCGGACAGAAAATTCGCCTTCAAATTCAGAATTTTGCCTCTTATTACGTACTTTGTTACTGCAGTTCTGATTTGCATGGAATTGCGATTCATTCACCTGTTGGGGATGTGATACGGTTGGTGAGCTTTACTTCATGCTCGTGCTTTTGGTTTGCGGTGGTGCTTTTTGTGTAGGATATATTATCGTCAGCCGGGTGGTCAAAGACTGTATATTATGGTTTACAAAGAAAGTTGGCTTTAACTAATACAATGAAACAAGCTGACATTCATGTGTTATAAGCATCAGTGTGAAAGGAAATTGAGGAAGAAAATTTTCCCATGTATTTCATTGGCAGGGATGTAATATATGGCCCCCGAAGCTCTGTTACATATTCATTTGACATTTTTCTGCTTAGATACTCGTCTTTCCACAATTTTGTTATTCGACTCTGCAAATTTGCCAAACAATATGGAACGATATGAGATGCGGTGTTGCCATTTGAAGCAAGAAGAAGAGCAATTTACTACCGTGTTCCACATACCACTTTGTGTCTGCGTATTCTTTGTAGGCCTGCAATCAGATATCACTCCTCCGATTGCTGAGCCATGATGCATTTCGGTACTTAAATAAATCATAAGAGATATTATACAGATTAAAGACATTACATGCGCGATCAATGCACCTGAACCGTTAACATTCAGTTTTGGCGAATTATATACATAAATGTTAATAGCACCGTTTACCCGGCGCATGGTTGTTGATAGAGGAACCCCAAATTCAAATACGACTTATACAGCGTGTATGCATGTAGAATGCAACGTGACTGAGTACCATGGAGATGTTGTTCTTGATGTTTCCGCATTCAAAATCCACAGTGGCCAGTGTCATTAAACTTTAAGTGTCCGATGATCCCATCCGAGAGGAAGCAGGAATTTATCAAACCTCCTAACTGAACCCTCCCGAAGTCTTGATATTCACTCGGAGAGCCATTTGTCACATTCCGTTACAGACTGCCCACTCTCTGCAGAAGAATCACTTTTGCTCAGTATAGCTGCACTTTGCAGCCTACACACGACGAGTTTTGGTCGAAAAGCAGAAGGTATCTCGGCGATTTTCGCCATCAGATATGTCCTTAGAAGTAAAGTTTTCAGGGTGAAGGAAAGGAGAAAGGAGGTCTTCCCTTACACGATAAACAATTAGGACCAAATTTTTGTTGGTGCCTGCGGTTGACTTCCTGCTCTTGGCCAGCCAGCGGATTGTATATTATAAACCGTATTAGCAAAAATTGTCAAAGAGACGTAATGAAGTGCGGGTCACACTTTGGCGGATGGGTCTTGACCTATGTTAGCCTAAATACGGTTCCATGAATCCGCATTGCCAATTCTTTGTAAACTATTATCTTTTAAATTGATGAGTAAGCTCGAACAATTTGATAGCCTTGTTTGCAATACAAGCTAAACTCATGCTCCGTGGAACTGCGGCTGCAAATGGTTCTTTGAAAACAAGTTCCCCAGCGAAAACAGGATGCTTGCATACCTGCAAACGAGAAAAATCAATTGTGGCATTGTCGAGACAAAGGAGAGCTGCCTGGTCAAATATTAATGAATATATGCAGCGCATCTTACTGTGAGGTCTGCCAGTGTAACCAATGCGGCAACACATCGAGGACATACCGCGGAAGCTGAAAATTCCCACCACCAACATTGCAGTGTTTTGCTTTAGAAATGTAAAGGATTAGGCCAAGTCATTGAACCATCTCTGCTGGCACTATGTGTTTTAATCCGTTCAGGAGCCAGGGCGTGGAAGATCAATTGTGCACTTTATATTATAGGCTCTGCGGCACAGTTTCTAATGTATGACATCAGAACCAAATGTGGTGTTTGACTCTTAAATATCTAAAGACAGGGTCCAGGTGAGAAGAAAGACCTACTAAGCCATGAGAATGCATTGTCTAGGCTTCGAGGTTCACCAATAAGCGGCGCAGGAGGATCAGGATCAAGCAGGCAATCCACCAGCCAACTGGAGAATCTCACGATGTTTATTTAGCTAAATATATACTGAAAATTAAATCTACATTGATGAAACTGTTTCTATGTCTCTACATTTTGAAAGGTCAAATATCCAAAATAAAACAAACAGGCTGAGAAAGCGACCATGAAATTAGTCGTTCTAATCTACCAAAAACCTCGTTGATGCCAGTAAAATAATACTTTGGGTACTAAACATCATTTGCAACATGTGAAGTAATGAAGTTATAAGAATATCTTTGGCCTTTGCTGCATTACATATCCATTTACAGAAGCTGGTAATCTCCATGCGAGGGTATTGGCAGAAATGAAAATTACAGTTCAAATGTGTGCGGTATGTTTGTCACAAGCCTGGATAGTCTGCCGTCAGCTGATTTTTTTTGCAGTGTAGCCCTGAAACAATGTTTTATTTTGAGTTTTAGAGACAGTCTGCTTTAAGGAGGCAGTGGACACTAAACAATCTTGGGTTTTCCATGTTGACAGATCTTTGCTTGAAATCAGCATTCAAAATGAGCGTGCCAGAAGTGGAAGCTCAGTAGCTTTGGGCCGAGTGAACTTATCTACCACCAATTATTGCATTTTGCTAGTGCCAGTGTGGAAAAGCAGCTGACTTCATGCTTTTTACAAAGACTAACACTGAACTATAATGAAAACTTATTTTGGGGCTTCAATTCATGGAAATTTCGTGTAAGCAAACTTCACTGCCAAAATTTCTTGGAAACAGATTACCTTCAGAAAATTTTTCTGGCAGGTTTTCTTCAAAATAAATGTACCATAAGAACCTACCCCTACCCTGATTCAAATCTATCCTATATTTTGAGAAGGAAAATTGGGCAGCATGCTTCCTTTCCAGTGAAAGCATCTCAACTTTCACAAAATGTTGGATCAGAAAAAATTACACTGTCACAATATGAAATATGAATTATTTTCCAGCAGAATCATATTTCTTGTTAGAAAGTATAAAGGTTATTTAATAGCATTCACTAAGAGGAAAGAACTGAGGATTCAAAGATATTTTAAATAGGTCTTAGATGATTGGTGGTGGGGCCAGAAGAGCACACCAACACGAGATTTGCTTCACTCTAAGCGTTAATTTGGGTCATTTTCATTCTCTTACACACAGCATAAGGCAAATAGCTCAGGAAGACAAACCTGCAAATACGTGCCATTCATTGTTCTGATGTGAACTCTATAGTTATTACATTTTCCAGTGTAAAAGGTTCCTAGTGTTGAAGGGAGTGGTTCTGCAGTTGCGGAAAAATAACCTTCTCCATCACATGGTAGAAACGCTTCAAGGAGCAGAAACTGAAATTCCTAGTCAGGAAACTCTCCTGGCTGCAGGAGGCTTGAAACACAGATCATAGTATGTATGAGTAATATGAACCAAGAAATAAATGAGGACCTCAATTTTCTTGAGTCCGAATTTCTCAACAAAGCGTACTCTTATGGTAAGAAATTAGCAGATTAATTTTACAATCTAAACGATATTGATTTCAGTGTGGCCCTCCATTTCTGGCATCAGATGAGTATAAAGACTTAGGAACTGACCATATATTCAGGAAGCGAGAATAAGGAACGCTTCAATACGTTTAATCCGAAGCATAAGATTTCCCGCATATCAATCGAACCGACAGAAATCACAGGCATGAACTATTTTATTTACGATCAGGTATCTTACCTAAAGGTTTCCCATGAAGATGCAACATCTCCTATTAACTGAGACATTGCATCCCTCACACATTCTCCACTACAGATACATACTTCTCAAGGTCACTGACTTTAGTTGTGCCTGTGTTCCATCCTACATTTCAACATCCACAAATGGATTTCCAGCTGACAGATAACAAAACCTCCAAAAAACGCAAACCTGGGATTGCCCAAGTTGGCTAGAGCAGTGTCTTTCCCTATGCACCCAAGTTCAAGTTCCACTCCTAGACTTAGATTAATTTAATGTAGACTATTGCTCGAATTAAAAGGAGAAAAAAACCCAAACACAAAGAAACACAATTAGGCCAAAACTCAGGAAAGAAACTCACCAACATCTCTCCATTGGGAATATAATCAAGAGTAAAGGCTTAATCCAACCTTCACACAGCTCCAACCACCACTCCCAAATTCACTCCTCTCACTTTTAGAAGTCCCCACGCAATCCCTCCACTTGGAACAACAAACACAACATTTAACAATTTAAATATCCAAAGAACCAAATAATTTCAGAAATTAATGGCATTGGGAGTTTCACTGAGTACACTCCAGAGAAGAAGATGAGCCAAGAGCACAGTAGAAATGCGCATACATTTGGTAAGAACAAGTTCCATCAAGAATGCTGGCTTCAAAAGCACCCAGAAATCAAAATATACTGTATCTGCAACAAAAGATAAACCACTATAAAAACATAGAGGGGTTTATATTCAAGGGTTTCAAACCCCCAAAACCACCTTGGAGAATCTTAGTACTTCCTTCCTTATCACCCAATTTATATACCAAATTCAACTTTGTAGCTAAGCACAAAGATCACTAGAGATTGCATGCCTTTTACATTAAATTAACTAACCTAGTTCATAGTCCAGACAAAGCAAAAAGCCATTAGGATAATTGAGAAAGAAAAGAATAATGTCCTCTAATGTTTGGGAAAAGGAAGAGAGTGAAAAGATGTGAAAAGGGTACCAAGAAGAGTTCATATGAAAGGTTCTATTACTGGAAAAAGAAGTGAAATAAAAGGGGACTTTGCTTGGGAATTTTGTTTGGGAATGTGATGTGGGGTTTGGTTCTTTGTAGTGGTTGGATTAGGAAAGAGGAAGATTAAAAGGATGCTTTAAAGAGGAGAAATAAATTGGGCCAAGAATATAAAGGGTAATATCATCTCTACAAACTAATTACATACACAAATCAAAGCAATTTATTTGGTGGTTCAAATTATTTTTCCTTCATATTTTCAATTCCTGTATATTTACATATAATAAGAGAACTTCAAACTGTATGTGGAGAAACAAGAAAAATTTCTTATTAGTGAAAATGGAGAGGTACAGAAGACTCAACTTGGTTCCAATCATTTTCACATTTATAAGTAGCATAATCACATGTTATTGATGTGTCTAGGTTGTAAGTTATAAAAGGAGCAAAATGTAAGTTGATTTGTGGGAGAGAGAGTTTGTAGTAAATTGTTTGTTTAGTTATCAAACTCTGTAAATTTTAGATTTATTATTCAAATTTATTTGGAATTGTTGTTAGTAGCACTCTAAAACAGTCATTTGTGACTCCAACTTTCTATATTAAAAAGAGTAATGGTAAGGAGACATGGTAATAAAGTGAGACTTCATGATTTAATAACTTTAAAAAAGAGGAAGACTAACTGTCAACTGCCACATCATTTAGTTTACAAATTTGGTTTAAAAGTTTGGTCTCCCTAGCATTACCTATTAAAAACAAAAATATTTACAGGGAGTGCATAATGTTGTGACCTAAAATCTAGAGGAGAATCTGGCAAGAGAAAGAGGGCTTGAGGGGATTGTGAAATTTTTGCTTATTCCTCGTGTCTAGTCACCTTTATTTATAGTAATAGAGGAGAAGAATAACTTGGTCTCCAAGCAATACAAGTTGTACAAGGAAGATCTTATAGATCTCATGGGTTCTATATAATCACTGCAGTTACACAATCATAATATTTGAAGCCAATATTCTGGCACTCCCCTGGGGTGTGTAAATACTCAAGTAGTAGTGGCATCAGATCTTCAGGCAAATGTAGAAGCTGGTGATGAAGTACGTCTTGTCTCATCGACACTAGTGGCAATCTGGAGTCTCATGTAGGGTTGCATATAGAGAAGTAAGTTTCACCAAAAAACACGGCTGTGGTAAACTCAAGGTTGGACAAAACCCATGAACTCTAAGGAGAAAAAAGGTGAGTTAATGCAACATATGAGTACTTAAAATCTTCAGAATGTAAGTGACCAGGAAACCAAGTCCAGAATGGGTACCTCATCAAAAACTCTGCCCAGGTTGAAACAGCCTGGCCAGAAGGCGGTCCTGATCACTTGGGAAAAAGAGTGCGGTAAAAGGTGCGTGGGTATTCTTGGGATGCTTCCCCTAAGTTTACACCAAGACTCACTGGAACTACAAGCATTGCAAATGAGAAAGTTTGCTTGTGCAGTGTCTCGAACAAGCTTCTTCAGCATTGACTTCTTGAAGGTCTGGCAAAGTTGTCTTAGGTGGATATACTTTACTTCAATCTCTTGATGCTTTGCTGATGGCAGGAAGGGGCGTGGCATGCATAATGAGCTTAGTGTTGGCTTCTTGATGTATCCTGTTATGATATTGTGAATTGGTACCAGAGTGGAATCTATCCTGCAACTAAAAAATTTAATCTTGCATGATAAACTAGTCAAGGAACTAGTCAACTAGTTACAAGTTCGTTCTTGACAGAGAAAACACGATTATGAAATAAGCAACTGACTAGAGAACACAAACTAGTCAATGTTGGAAATGTGTGCCCTAAAACCAATCATATGATGATACTTTGACATTTCAGATGTTAAACTAATTTAGTTTAATAAAAGGGCATAAATTATTGTTTATAGTAGTCTCATATAAATGTTATATGAACCCAAACAATAGTCCAAAGGGAATATGTGCTTAGTAGAGATAATCTAAACAAGTTGGGTTCAGCGAGGACCATTCTCGAGTCATGAGCCAACATCCTAAGCGTTCCTGATGAATAGGATTGCCAATTGGCAGCGGACAGTCCGTTAAGATACAATGCACATGTATGTGCTTCTCGAGGAGGAGTGACTAGTCTCGAGTCATTGGTGTAAGCACCGTAAAGACAAGCATGTAAAGAATTGCTCAATATGGGCCAAGTTCACTGAGCATGTCCCAGCACGATGAGTTTTCATGTTCATGTCACTGAAGAACTACCTATGAGATTTGAGATAATAAATTAGTCCTTTGACCTGAGGCATCACAGAAGTTGCTTCTTCTTTAATTTGAGGTCGCTAATCTTTGATTATGTCAAAGGCACCCCATCCGAGGGAGGTGTCCCAGGCATCGTTGGGGTTAAGCTACTTAGCCATGGAGGCAAGTGAATGCACGCTTGAGGATCTTTAACCTTCAAACGGTTTGAGGAGAATACTCTATGATATGATTAAGAATCTCTGGCCCAGAGTATGAATGAGATTTAGGAAGTCGTTCCAAATCACATAATCCAGGTAATCATATAGTAATGGAATCACATTGGATATGATAGACATGAATAAACTATCCAAAACCAAACAATGTGGTCGAGTTGTTAGCAGTAGAGAGGACCATTGTGCATTGCAATCATAACTGAATAAGTTTCTCCCTCTTCTGATTAAGCAGGGTGGCGCCATGGCGCCTTGCTGAGGTGTCGCTGTGGTTTGTGAAAGTAACCCTAAAGGTGCTATTGATCACTAAAAGGGAGAATTGAAAGTAAGTTTCAATTCACAAATGATTTGAAAGAGTTCTAATCCTCCACTGCCTCGCCCAAAGAAAGGGAACCTAATGGATCACTTACACCATATGAGTTGATGCGTAGAATGGGGTGATGCGAATGATTAAATGGTTTGAAACCAACCACGTGCAGCGAGGATTAATTAATGCGCCAATTAATCAGACAGGCATCAGTTCTGTTAAAGACCTCGGGTTGGTTTGGGCTTCAAAGGCCCAATGGGCTTCGAACGTCAAGCCCATTGACTTAAGTTGTGTAAACAACTTAATGACTAATAATAGATTAGGGCCCAATAGCCCAATGAACCCAACATGGCCGGCCATTTAGGGCAATGTAGTGAACTTGCTTTAGTGCAAATTTTGCCACTACATTGTGAAATGATATAAAACAAGTTTATAACATTTCATACAAAAGAGGTTTTTTTTGGGAATGGTTGAGCATGAAAATGCTCTCTTCTCTCAAAGAGGCCAGCACCTGGAGAGAGGCGGGGCTGTAATCACTCACTCTGAGCGCTCATCTTCTCATCAAGACTCACTTGGTGAAGAGACTTAGAGGTCCCCTACTTTACCAGGTACTTAGGAAATAATTCTTTGATCATCCAGCTAACGAAAATGTTCATGGAGCAAGAAGCTTGGAATGAAGACCCTCTCCATGGGTGATTGGCTGCTTATGCAAGAGGAATCTACAAAGTGTTTGATTTCTCAACAAAATTGCAGTTTTGATTTGATCTTCACCATATCTACTAGGCTTTACGAATTTTCTTGGGTAAAGTTTCGTTTTAAGTGCATAGAAAGCATGTTTCCGCCTTTATTAATTGTTAAATGCATGTAATGATGTTGCTTAATGAACTCGGAGTTAATCCACAAATTTCCCTTCAGTCCAAACTCTACCCAGGAGTATATAAGAAACAACATGGACAGCATTTGTACTCTAACATATATACACTTGGCATGCACTGAAGGAAGGTACTGGAAAGCCAGTGTTTGGGCAACATCTACTTGTGTCACAATTAACCAATTAAAGGCAGGAATCCTTCTTGTATGCACTCAAGCTAGGCTTTGCCCAGAAGAGGTCAAACACAGTATGTAGTGAACCATGACTCAACTCAGAACAAAGTGAGTTGAGAATTCGCCACCTTTGTTGATTCCTCTTTTGCATAAGCAAGGAAGCTATCACGCAAGAAAAGCCTTCATTCATAGCTATTAGCTCCATGAATTCTTGGAGGAGGATGGATGAAAGTTGCCAGTTCCCTAAACCAGATCTATTTTCCGCAAGGAGGCATGATGAGATGTGCCCTAAGTGAGATTGCTGGCAATTTTCCTCTAGGGTAGCGACAACCTGCTAAAGAAAGAAAAGAGGAGCTTTGATTCTCATTTTCTCAAAAGAAATATAATGTTAGGAAATGCTATAAAGTTGCCTTCTGCACCTCATTTGTAGTGGCAAACTTTGGTCATGATTCACCACATTATTCTCTAAATGGCGGCCATCTCAGTTCATTGGACTGTTTGAGCACTTATGTTTCATTAGTCATTAAGTTGTCATACAACAAGAATCAGGCTTGACGTTCGAAAACTCCATTAATTTATGAATTAAATGCTATATCGGCTCAATCCTTGCCATAAATAATTAAACCATTTAATTATCAACACTCATCTCCATTATTTCATCCAATCTATATACGGTGTACGATCCGTGGGATTCACACAGAAGAGAACGTGAGGAACTCTTTCAAATCAATTGTGAGCCAGGCAACACTTTTTCAATTCTCACCAATGTTTAACCACACTCAGAACTCGCAAACCATGAGTGACTTACCTAACGATAAATGGCTACAAGCTAATCGAAGTGGAGAACTATTCGGTTAGGATACTGATATCTATTGCAATACTGTCGACCCATTATTCGGACGATGTCTATTCATGTGCGCATCAATGTATTCAGTGCTTATATGATTACATTGAATATGATTTGGAGGCATCTAAATACTACGGCGGAGGTATGATCGCCGCCAGCAGGTGACCTTCCTCAAACGGTTTGAAGGTTAGAGATTCCTTGTTGTGCATTCACTGCCCCTCCAGTAACTAAAAATAACAACAACATGGACACCCCAGTGGGAGTGACTGTTTTACAGTCAAAATCAAGGACTGCGCTTACGGAAACAACATATTTTCCTCAGGTCAAAATTCCTGCATATCCCCAACCATGAGGATTTTTCATGTGGCGTGGTAGAAGACTCCTCGTTGATAGGTGTTCAAATTGAGATATTGAGCACCTGTGTGTCAGTTATAATGACTCGAAGACAATCTCTCCTGAAGGAAAACAACGCGTGGCTGACAACGGACTGTCAATGGCAATTGGCGCAATCCTATGTCGAGCGTTTAGGAATATGTCTCATGAATGAGGAATGGTCTCGCGGAACCTAACTTGTTGGAATACATTCTATAAGCACATATTCCTTGGACTATTATTTGAAGCATCATAATATTCATATGAGACTACTTTTAAACAACAACCTTTTACCCTTTATATTAAACTAAATTAGTTTAACAATTGAAATGTTCATCAAGCTATATCATCATATGATTAGTTTTAAGTACACATTTCAACATGCACATCAAACACAACATACTAGCAGTAACATGTAGATTTTGTCCAAGGCACTTTTAGCAAGTTTTGTGCTTACAGAAAAAGGCCTAGCTGGGTTAAAAAACCGGGGACTCCGGGGAGTCAGATCCACTAGTGTGAAATAAAGATTCATACAAAATATATCACAAAAGCTCAATTCCTAGACCTATTCTATGGAGCAGCTTGGCACCTTTGTGGCTAACCTTCAGTACGCCTAGCAGCATCAAGCCCAGTCTTCACAAATATGGCAGCTCTATCTTCTGGGCTCATCGTCTTGTGGCACTGGGACGAGACACAAAACCGAGAGAAATGACATAGAAAGATGTGTGATGCAACTTTGGATTTTTTAACAACAAGTCAGTTTCTTCATACAAAGATTTGAATGAAGAAACTAGTGAAATCAACAACTAAGGTCTATATGAAGATTTCAAATAAACTTTAGACCAAGAACTATACCGACCAATTTCTTGAGAGGATTTTGGTGAGTTAACATCCGAATTTTTTGAGTTAGAAAAATATTTGCAGATTAGGAGGTTTGCAATCAAATGATATGCAAATGTGGATTCAAAAAACAAATCAATTTCTTCCAACCAAATATTAAGGACTGAAGAAACCTGGTCAGAATCCTCCTATAAAGATCTATTCAAAAAAGATTTTAAACTACTTTAAACTAATTTGACCAATCGCACAACTTTTAATATAAGATTGAAATACCAACTCTACTTAGTAGGGGCTCAGGAGGGAAAAGCAAGTCTCTTTTACAGCTGACAAAATTGTAACTTGAAAAGGAAATATGAAATACAATTCTTCTCTAAACATATCTTCAAAGGTCATGCAACGATAATAAAGAAGATAATAAGATGCATCAAACAACGTTGATGTCAAGGTAAGGGAATGGCAGGACTCAGAGCCTTCTTAAAATCATATTTTCTTTCAAGCAAAGAAGCATGATTGATATGAATGTTAACCAGCTTTTTAATAATCAGTTTAGGGTTCATATTCAGCACTTTGCCAATAATATGAACAATAATCCAAGACACAAGTTAGTAACAACAGCATTGCCTATACCTAATTTCTTCTTTTCTTGGAGATTAATTTAGCTTTTCTTTTCTTTTGAAAGGATGGCACTCAACCTTTTGGATGCACAAATACTTTTGTAGGATTAGCAAAAGGCTCTTTGAAATTAACTGCTATTCACTTGTAAGATCAACACAAGGCTGCACATGTATAGCACAAGAATTTTGATTGTTGCTCAAGGCTTTTCAATATGGACTAGAAGAGAGTTCACTAGAATTGATAGGGTTTCAAATTATGGAAAAAGTGTAGCCTCTAAAATCAAACTAGACCAAAGCAAGATTAACACCCAATCAACAACAAACCTTTGGATTATTAGAACACATGATTTTTCAAGAAGGCAATCTGGTAAATAAGGAGAACCTTTGACATCTGATGCATAAATTACTCAAGGTCTATCTCCACTTTATAATACAAACCATGACAATTCAAGGAGCATGCATATAGAGAGTTTATATAACTATATGATGACTGGGACTGATTAGATGAAAATGATGCAAAATTAAACTGAAACTCAAAATGTTGGAAGCATAACTATTTCAAACCAATCAGTTCGAGGGAACAAATATCAATGGTAGCCCAGAAGATTCTCATACGCTTAAATTATCTAAAGCTTTATTAACAAATATCAGCTAGTTGTTATTCAGGTGGCACTAAAGTTTCAAATGAGAACATGACATTTAGCAAAAACACTTATAGAAGAGGTGTGATGTCGATATGTTTGAGTCCTTGAATGTTGGACAGGGTTTTCGAATATGTCAATTGTGCTCATATTGTTACAGTAAATCAAAAGGTCTTTAGTGAAATCCCAAATTCACTGAGCATTTTATTCCCTATTCACATCAATTAAGTTACAATAACTCCCATATTCTTGTGTAGCCATAATCCACTATGCTCTGAGCTTTGGAACCTTTTCATGATTACAGCTAGCCCTCATAGGCTGCTTCCATTAAACTGAAATGGAGGTGTGTGACAAGATCCAGCAACTCCTATCACTATCCATGGCAGATTCCACCCCAATACCAATAGATCCTGAGATCTCTCTATGTATATTTAGAGGTTGACGCTCACGATACCAATTGTGAATTGGTACAGAATTGGAATATTCTGCAACTAAAAAACTAATCGTGCCACGTGGAGCTAGTCAAAGGAAACTAGTCAACTAGTTACAAGTTCATTACTAACAGAAACACCAGTATGAAATAAGCAACTGACTAGAGAACACAACTAGTCAGGCTCTACTAAATATATAAAACAACATGGACAACACAATTTTTCGACATATATCACACTCGAGACATGCACACCAAACACAACTTATACCAGCAATATTAACATATGAATGCAAATCAAGAGAGCATACACACAAGTTTGTGCTCAGGAAAAACCCCTAACTGGGTTCAAAAACCGGGGGACTCAGGGAGTCCGGTCACTAGTGTGAAATAAAGATTCATACAAAAGTATATCACTGACTCAATTCCCTGAACCTATTCTATGAAAGCGGCTTGTACCTTTGTGCAACCTTCAATCACGCCCTAGCAGCATCAAGCTCAGTCTTCTAAATATGGTAGCTCTATCTTCTGGGCTCATCATCTTGTGGCACCAGGGACAAGACACAAAACCAAAGAAAATAATATAGAAAGATGTGATGCAACTTTGGATTCTTAACAACAAAGTCAGTTTCTTCATAAAGATTTGGAATGAAGAAACTAGGTGAAAATCAACAACTAAGGTCTATATGAGATTTCAAATGAACTTTAGACCAAAGAACTATGCAAATAATTTCTTGAAGGATTTTGGTGAGTTAACATCCAATTTGCAGGCTAGAAGAGAAAAATATTTGCAGATTAGAGGGTTTGCAATCAAAATGATAGCAAATGTGATTCAAAAAAACAAATCAATTTCTTCAATACAGCAAATATTAAATTGAAGAAACTAATTAGGAATCATCCTATAAAGATCTATTCAAAAGGATTTTGAAATAAGATTGAGATCAAGATTGAAGCAAGTATTTTCATGTAGGATAATTTAAGAATATTCAATGAAGACACACTCTCTTTGAAGATGAAGTTCGAACCCCTTCCAAGCCAATTACCACAACTCAAGCTTTACTTCAGAAATATTTTATTTGGATCAGTTAAAGAGTACAACTCCGTGGACACTTGTCAAATACCTATTCAATCTGAAGAAATAAAAATTTGACAATCTCACTCTCAATTGTAAGGAATCGGACAAGCCCCACATGGATTTTCTTAAAAAGTGTGCTAGACCCACGTGTATAACAGAAGCATTGTCTGACTAGACAGGATAGACTCGTCAAGAATGCATAAGAAATTCAATCGTGAAATGCAGATGCATAAGATCAAGGCTTCCAATGAAGAAAACTCTTGATACTTCACTTTCACAGTCTTCAACCTTCCTAATAACTAAGTCAACTACTACCTTGAGCTTGTATGATTAAAATACAAGGAAATACAATTTCTGACAAAGGCCAAATAAGCATAAACTGGACTTAACAGATATGGTCAATAGATGCACCATTGTCTTCATGAATCGTAGTTGGGACTTAACGAAGGATGAAAAACCACAAGTGCTTCGAACGTGTGGTTTTAGGCGCATGGCAGCGATGAGCTCGAAGATGTCACAACAAAGGAGTCTGTTTGGTTGACTTCTAAGACATTGCGGTGTTCCTAACAGTAGAGACGTAATCGTCTAAACATGCCTTGGCAGGTCAGACAAGTAACCGGTATCTTAAACTAACAAGGCAAGCATCATTTTGGCTCCCAAAGGGTGTAGTCTATTCTCAATTCATCAAGATAGAATAAGCCCAATTCCATAGTAATGGGAAAAACATTTTTAACATCTGGTGGGAGCGTGCCAGGCATAATGTTGTATCTTGCCAAAAGATTAACAACAAATGAGATGTCCTACTTAATGTTATGAGCTAAGTACAATAAGCACAAATTGAACTTAAATATAGAACTTCGAGTTCCAAAACCTTTTCAAGGGTCTCATTTGCATCTAGAGTATGTAGATCATGGATGCATTGAAGGCAACACCTACTGAGTGTAGTTCATCCAGTGGACCAAGATACCATCAGAACTTTGCTCGAACTTTAAGCTGAGACAAAAAACGAGTTTTCCCAATATCTTTCATCTCAAATTTCGACTTCAGGTGTGAGGCAGTTTTCTCAAGCTCTTCCAGAGTCTAAGTGAGATTCATGTCATTGACA
Organism: Gillenia trifoliata; assembly: GCA_018257905.1. NCBI lineage: Eukaryota > Viridiplantae > Streptophyta > Magnoliopsida > Rosales > Rosaceae > Gillenia > Gillenia trifoliata. The sequence goes on along the minus strand of CM031088.1, from coordinate 6,184,492 downwards.
TAGACTGCAACTCTAGTAAATTTGGTTTGTACACGCAAGGGCATAGTTTATTCACATATCCCTAACTGATCAAATATTCACTTAGACGTATACCACATCTGCTCGAATTGTTCCATTTCATAAAGTGAAAGCCTCAATCTAATAGACAGGGTGTTATGTGGTTTAGAACTATTTGACCTAAAATCCATTTATAAGGAGTGCATACTGTTGTGACCTAAAATCTAGAGAGAGAAAAGAGAGAGAAATAGGCAGAGAGGGAGAAGAGGGTGTGAGGAATTGTGGTACATATTCCTTATGCCTAGTGCATTTATTTATAGTAATAAAAGGGAGACAATAACTTGGTGCTAATTTAACAATGTGTTGCACCATTGGTCATTTTTACTAACACCGTTTGTTTTTTCGTTTAATCTAGGGCTATATAGATTAGAGCTTCAACTTAAAACTTAAAAAATAAAATACAATAGAAGATGCTAAAAACAAAATGAAAGTTTATAAATTAATAACTAAAAGTTAAAACAAAATGAAAATGGTTAGACTTTAGGAAAATTCTTCAGTGGTACGTACCATTCAATGGTACGGCCATTGAATGGTCCAGATTAATTTGCAGCGGGTTCCAAATAAATCTTAGACCATTCAACAGTACGTACCATTGAATGGTACATACCACTGAAGTTAAACCCTAGACTTTAGTAACTTTTAAATATTATGCAACGTGATTTCAAAGTTGGTAGAAGATCACATTGTAGTTGGACTTAAGTAACTAACAGATCACATATTGAATTACAAAATAGAAAATTCCTATGTATTCAATTTTCTCTCACAAAAAAATAATCTGATTTTTTTAGTTTTCTTTTTCTTTCTCATTTTCTCATTTTTTAAATTTATTTTTAGTGATGTGGGATTGACACATCCCGATCCCGGACACACCAGGTGTCGGGAAGTGCTGGCCGACACGTGTTAGGTGACGAAAGCCAATTATGCAAGAATTAAGTGAAAAGTAAGAATTTCAAGAGTAGAGTGCGAAAGTAGAAGTGTGGTGAGGGTTAAAAACCCATAATACAGGATGCATAACAGTCAGAGCAAAGTAAATAGTGCAGGAGTATAAATTATTCGCATTCCCGTGAGGATGGATAAATAAAAGTTAACTACAAGTAGGAGTGAATCCTACATAAACTGAAGCAATGTCAGAACCGTCGACCACCGCCAAGGAAGCCCTCGTGTCACCGATAAGAGAACCCGCCTCTAGGTCCTGGAGGGGCGCAAAACATAAAACGGTGAGTGGGTCAAAAAGCAAAGTTTGATAAAACCTTTGTTTTCAAGAGTATACTAACCCCTCGCTGGAAAACAAGTATAGTTTGAAAACATGTCATACCCTCAGGCATGAATCTCAAAATACTATAATAAAAAACATACGGGTACTCCCCGATAATGATTTACTGACATGCTCACCCATATGTAAACACACAAGTCCAAGTGGCTAAACCACAAGGAACAGGCTAGGTATAAAAGTAATACGCTGAGTACTACAATGACGCGAGTCTAACGCTAAGCGCTGGTGCACAAAGTGCAGTCACACAAGTTCGAGTTGCCTAGTGCAACCTAGAACAGGCTAGTACCTACAATGGATCCAAAGCTACGCAGCGGTACTGGTAATGACTACTCCAAACGTCAAGGCTAGTCTTAGCCACAAGACTGAGTACTAATACCTGGGGTGTTATACATCTACTGATGAGCAACAGTATAAAACATGTATGGCAATATAATACGAATGTTCTACCTCCAACAAACGTATATGATATGAATTATGCTAACAGTTTGAAGAAAGCATTGAAAAACCATACGTACATATACATTTATCAAAACAAAGACCCACTCACTCACCTGTAGGTAGCCGGGTCGTAGCCCCCCTGTCCTGGGTAGCCCCGGTAATCCTATGGATAAGTCTCACCTATATGAGATATCACTGTAATAATGATTAAACTCATAAAGGTTATTAAATAACTAATTTAATTACACTATCCCTTGTTTACTCAACCAGGAGGTCCAAAACGCACTCGAAAGTATCATACGTACACCCTAGGTAGTACGCGTCGTCACGAGTCGCCTCGCGAAGGCGGAGATCAGAAAAGTGCCACGCGCCCCCACGTGCAGCTCAAACGCGGCGAAGACGGAATCGAAAAAGGAGTCCCCACGCGCCCCCACGCGCGGCAAGCCGCGGCTCCACGCGCGGCTCAGCCGAGCCGGTCAGCGCCGGTCTGAACCGGTTTGCTGACGTCAGCAAGGCCGGTCTGACCCGGTTTGCTGACGTCATCACTAACGTCAGCGCCGGTCACCTCTAGTCTTTTTCCGGTCGCCGGAATTTTGGCCGGTTTTCTGGGTAATTTTTAAAGCTCCATATCTTCTTCATTTCAAGGCCAAATTTTACGTGCCATATATCAACATGAAGCTGGAGAAGACTAGAATCACGGTGTACCTTTGGATTGGTCGTACAAGCTCGGGAAATGGCCTGTAATTGCCTCGAAGGTTGTGGTTCACTGTAGCTTTGTCGATCTATGTCAAAACTCAACCAAATCAGGCAAACGACCTATGAAAATTCATCTACTCAATGAG
>CM031088.1:6170253-6181782 GCA_018257905.1 Gillenia trifoliata | reverse complement strand
AAACGCACAAAACAGAATTAGAACCAAAACAAAATTAGCACACTTGACCAAATAAATAAAATAATAAACAGTCAAATTTCCATAAAGGCACCTTAGATTTAACAACCATTTTAGATCCCTCAATTGGAGCAAAGTATGACTTTAAAACCCCAAGTGTTCCCCTCTGTCTCTTAAGGCCTTCCACAGTGATTTTTGAGTTTAATTCTTATATATAGAAATCACACAACATGCGTTTAATTTTTACTGAAAATATGACTTTAGCCCCTCAAACTCAATTTTCTCCACATAAAACCCAACATAATTTTTTTACTCGAAGAAAACCCAGTGACTAGGATCCACATAAGCAAATTCATTAATTATGTTTTACTTTACAAATTTTACATTTTTTAGATGCCTAAACTAACCCTATTGCATGTTTGGTGTACATACAATTAATTCTATGCGGATTGTAAGGGAGGATTAACGATTTTGCAAAAAGGAAAGGAGAAGAAAAAAAGCATTAATGTTATAAATTCATTGCATATTAATATCAAATATGGAAAATTTTATTTTTATTTTTTGAAATTGAACAATATCATTAATTTGATCAACGATTACAATAAATCTTGAATATTAATTGACACATCCCGACCCGGATGTACACGTGGACACCCAAAAGTCGGATGTGCTGGCCGACACCACGTAGGGTGACGAAAGCCAAAATGAAGAAATAAATAATATTTGAAGGAATTAATGAATAAATACAGATATGGCACGAAAGCGAAATACTGAAAATTTACAAATACACAGATAAATCTGAACATCTTCATACCACCGGGTCTCGATGTCGATAACTTCAAGCCGCTAAACCTGGAGGGGCGCAAAACAAAAGGGTGAGTGGGCCATAGCTAGTTATTTGTGAAAACCTTTCCTTTTTGAAAATACTAACCCCTCGCCGTAAAACAGGTACTTGGTTGAAAAACCGTTTACGGAAAACGTACTAATATAGTAGATAGAAATCAAGGTAAGTACGGAAATATACTTACCGTCCGAAACGGGCAGAAAGCCACCGTTCGGCATAAAACAATTTGTCAAAAGTTCGTAAGATAAAGTTATACGGGAAAGCTGTAAATCCAATAGTAGTATCCGTGGCATCAGTGAAAATCCGAGATAATAACACAATCCAACTACAAGATAAATGCTCGGTTAGGCAAGGCAGACACACGAGTTCATACAGATATATTCTGTCATGAACAGGCTGGGTGTATAAATAAAGTTACGCTCATGTACTACGATCACGTGAAGCTGGCGCTAATCGCATCACAACGAGTTCGGGCGCCCATGCGACCTCGAACAGGCTGGCACCTTACTATGGATCCATAGTGAGCGTATCGGTGCGTGTGAACAATCACGTGAAGGCTGGTCCTGGCCCGGACAGTACAATAAACACCGTGTAAGCCTCCCAAGTTGAGCGTATAAAAACATGCCACGGAGTATTCTTAAATAAACCAGTATGAGGTAATTTCCCTTTTTGGGATAACCTTTAAAACTACCACTAAATAAAGTGTCCTCGGGTACCGTACCCGAAATACCAAGTGATTAACCACAATACGTAAAATACCAAGAATACACCATACGGGTACCAAGGTATAGAAATACCAACTTAATGGTAGATTAGGTGAACCCAAAATATGGTAGGAAATTATCGTTTCCAAAGTTCACCCAAATACGGCCCAAGGCCGTTAGATGGGTATAAAACCCATGATCACAATTTAGCACAATCTCAAATAATTATCTAAAACCCCCTAACAATAGGGCCAGTTCGATACAAGCAATACGCGTACACAATAATACGGAAATTACCAAATTAATGGTATAATTCCCAAAATGGAAATGTAGGCCAAGGCCCACTAATTTCCATAGCCTAACGAAATACCGAGTTTAACAAGTAAGCCGAGTAAATAACCTGTAGTACGAGGCCTACCGGAAATACGGGTCAAATACTAAGCTAAGTATCATAATAATAATGTAGGCATAGTTTAATGAGTTTGCTAACAAAGTAACAATAATCATTTAAAAAGCATAGGCAAGCCCAAAATAATATTTAAAACATATAAGACATTTAAATTGAGTAAGGAAGGGGCCCACTCACAAATACCGAAGCCGAAGTGGTCCGAAAATACGCTAACGGGAGTCCACGAGTCGCCAAACCTATTTTAGAAACCCACAAATTAGTAAAGTATACGAAATTACAAGAAAAACGGCGTTCGGATACCCGAAAACGGAGTTTCGGGGTCGGAAACCCCAAAACCGCCGCCGTGCGCCGTCGCACGCTGCCGTTTGGCCTCACGCGCCGCCACGCGCGGCTGTGAGGTCACACGCGCCCTCACGCGCCGCCACGCGCGGCTGGAAGGTTCCCACGCGCGGCCACGCGCCCCACGCGCCGGCCACGCGCTTGACACGTGTCGGTTACTGTTCCGTTAAAGTTAACGGAATATTCTAACGGCGTTAGAATATTCCGTTAACGCCGTTAGGGGTTTAACGGAATATACCTTGGGTATATTCCCCGGTTTGGACCGGGTTGGACCGGGTTGGACCGGATTGGACCGGGGGTTGCTGACGTCACGAACCGGTTCGGACCGGCGTCGATGACGTCAGGTCGCTGCTACTCCGGCAGCCGATCGCCGCCGACGTCCGCCGCTCGCCGGCGCCGGAGTTCCGCCGGAATCTGGGTTTTTGGCCGGGAGATTTCAAATGTCAATAACTCACTCAAATCTCAACCAAATTTCATGAAATTGGTATCAAAATGAAGCTGGGAGAGTGAGGATTCGAAATTTACCTAAATTTGGGCCAAACAATGGCTGGAGATGGCCGGAAAATCAAGAAATGCCATCGGGTCCAAATGGCCGATTTCCAGAATCGTCGATCCTCGATCGATTCCTTGCATGCAGGCCCAGATTAAGGCCTCTGGGACCTCGAGGAGGAGATTGGTGACCAAGATGAGGACCGTTAGGTCGAAATCACCGAGAAATTGGCCACGGGTGCCAATAACAGTTTTTCTGGGTTTTTGAGTTCGTTGTTTCTGGGTTTCAGAAATGGCAGGGGTCCAAGCTGGGTGATCTGGTTTGCTGGAAGAAGGTGGCAAAGCCACTGATTTGGTCTGAGGGAGCTCGGTGAGGGTGAGAGGAGGAGTTGGGTGGCTTGAGAGGTTATTTTGCAGAGAGTGGGGCATCGAGGGGCAAAGTGACAGAGAGATTGAGTGAAACTGAGAAGGACAGAGACAAGGTCAGTGGGCAGGGCCAACGTGGTCCACTGGGCCCAAGCCCCATTTCAGAATTACAAAATCAATTAACGGAACGTTAAAAGATTAACATCCGTAAAACATTCGTTCGAACTCCGAACGACGTCCTGCTCACGTCTACGCGTTCGTATCGACGAGCACGTCACGAAAATACAAGTGAATGCGTCGTACGAGGTACGACGCAAAAGTCAATCGAAAGGTCAACCAAGGGCAAAATCGTCATTTTGCACCTCCGGGAATAAAATAATATTATTCTCCGGTACGGGCTGTGTCACATATAGTATGACTCCTCATCCACTGGCAGATCAAGGATTCTTAAAGTGTACAAGTTTAAAGAAAAAATTGGACGAAAAATAACACTAAAAAATTAAGGGAAAACTAATGAAACACCCAACTTTTGGGCTATCTTAATTATAAGGACAAAAAAATTTCTAAATACCCAAAATAGGTATGAAGCAAAAAACAAAGAAAAACATCAGAAATAGTAGAAGGAAATGATAAGGCAGATAAGATAATGAAATTAGTTCAAATCAAAAAAGCATCGGACAAAAGCAACCAAATAATTCCAAATACTTTTAGAAATAGTGATAGCCAATTCAGACATAGTGACCTTTACTCAAAAGTTGTTTTGTACTTTAGTACACTCACTTGTATATAAAAACGAAGGCTTTCCCTTCATTAGAGATACCAACACACGAACATACAGACTCACAATCCCAGACTGAGAAACACAGAGCCTTTCTTCAGCATTTTTCCAAGCTTTCTTCTATACTTGTAAACATCCTTTGTAAACTTTTTACATCAATAAAAGAGCAAGTGTAATATATTCACACTGTACTTTAAGTAAGTTTTCTTCTTTACTTTAGCAAGTTTTTTTTTGTTTAATTAGACTTCTAGTCCAAAATAGGAAACACTATTGTAGTTATATTATTATCTTGCTAAACTGACGATCATACTTTGTTCGAGCACTCTGTTATAGTGTTGAATGCTCTGCCATACAAATAACTGACATTAACCAGGGTACTTCCGAGTCTTTGGCTACTCTCCGAGTTCAGCCTTATGGCCTATACCTGCATTGTGAGTGGCCTTTCATGCTGAAACATGTCGAGTCTCCATGTGCAAGGTTATATGTCCAAGGTTGTTATAATGGCCATCCGACTATTTTATAAACCGCTTCGAATTTGGTATCGAGTCTAGTTTGCATTATAATAGTATAATTATAATAGTAAAGTACCTTGAGGACGAAGTCATCAACACAACTGATATCACAAACACTTATTTTGCATGAACAATATCGTATATTATTGTCCTTGTAGACCTGGTCAACCAAAATTACCAGGAGTTCATTGTTATATACATCCTATCATCACTACTACAAAGAAAAACATTTAGCATATATTTATAAGAAAATAAGAAAGAATATTAAGAAGCAAAAGTTTTATCTGGTGTTATTGAACATCCCAGTTTTTCCAGTAAAGATAAAGAAGTTCAACATAATATATTATTAGCAAAGAAGTAACGCAACTACTTCAATACTTTAGAAAATTATAGAAGAGAAAAAGAGTTTTAAGAAATCAATTAGCAATAATTTTAGAAAAAGGAAGACTTTAGTTTATGATAGATTATCTTAATTTAGAGATAGTTGAGCAATTAAAATTAGAAGTTCAAAAAATTCAATTAGTATTAAAAAGAGTTAATTGAGCAAGTAGATAAGTTAAAATAATAAAATAGATAGATTATTAGTTTGATGACCGATTCGAACTATAATAAAAATACATTCAAGCTTTACAAGAAGTTGGTAAATTAGATAAAGAACCAGCTGGTTTAAAAGATTTTTCACTACAAGTACTTAGTAGTAATATTGACACATCCCATCCCGACGAGCCAGTGTCGGAAGTGCTGGACGGACACGCCAAGTAGCGTGATTTAGCACAAAAAGAAAATTTAGAATAAAGATAGAATATTGAATTAAACAATAAGGCCTTATAAAAATGGAGGTGCGGGGCGGAAGAAATAATAGAATAATAAGTATGAGTAGAATGGAAAATGTATACAAATTTATACAAACGTATAAGAATCCCCATCGCCATACCACCGCCGGGCCATCGACGCCGCAAGGTTCCCAGCCAACTAACCTGAGGGGCGCAAACATAAAACGGTGAGGAGTCAAAAGCAAAGTTTGATAAAACCGTTGTTTTCAAAAGTTTAGCAACCCCTGCTTGAAAACAAGTATACTTCAGAAAATACGCTACACCCCGTAGGCATGAACCTCTAAAATACTGTCAGAAACATGCGAAATTCTCGCCTAATACTTTACTGATTTGCTCACCCGTGAACACATGCCCAAGGGGCTAAATCCCCTAAGGAACAAGCTAGGTATACAAGTAATACGTTGAGTACTACAATGACGCGAGTCTAGCGCTAAGCGCTGGTGCACAAAGTGCAGTCACACAAGCTCGAGTTGCCTAATGCAACTTGGTAAACAGCTAGTACCCACAATGATCCAAAGCTGCGTAGCGGTAATCGATAGTGACTACTCCTAACGTCAAGGCTAGTCCTTGGGCCACAAGACTGGAGTACTAATACCTGGGGGTGTATACACTCACTCGATGAGCAACAAAGAGATGAAAACATGTATGGCAATATAGTACGAATGTTCTACCTCCAACAAACGTAATAGATATGCAAGTACGCTAACAATTTAAAGAAAGGCCAAAACCATACGTATATATATACATCATCAAACAAAGACCCACTCACTCACTTGTAGGTAGCCGGGTCGCGACCCTGGCTCCGGTAGCTCCCGGTGAGTCCTCCTGATAGGCCCCCACCTATATGAGAAATCACCGTGATAATGATTAACTCAAAAGGTAACGAATTAACGAATTAATTACAATCTATCCCTTGCTTTCTCAATTTGGAGTCCAAACACCCTAAAAATTAAAATGCACACTACCTCGAGGTAGTACACGCGTCACGAAATGACCTGAAAACAGAACCTCGATTTGGACCTCCCACGCGCCACGGCGGGCTTTCTGAAGATCGAGCCAATGGCTCCACGCGCAGCCCACGCCAAGCGCTCACGCCACAGCTGGTCAATCGAGCCGTCAGCCGGTCAACTCGGCTCGCCGCCGCTTACCACGCTCGGCCTGCCGGGCCAACGTGGCTCGGCCTGCCGGTTCGGCCAATGCCGAGCCGCCGTTGTAAGTCTGGTCTGAACCGGGTCTGCTGACGTCAGCAAGGCCGGTCCAACCCGGTCCGATGACGCCAGCGCCGGTCATTCCAGGATTCTGATCGCGCTCGCCGGAATCTGGAAAAAGTGGCTGAACTGGGGAATTTTCAAAGCTTCATAATCCTTCTCGTTTTTAAGTCCAAATTGGATGATTCAAGTACTAAATGAAGCTAGAGATGAGTAGAATCACGGTGTACCTTGGATTGGTCACAAGCTCTGAAAATGCCTGTAATTGCCTCGAAGGTTGCGGTTCACTGTGCAAAGTCAAACTACGTCAAAAACTCAACCAAATCAGCAAACGACCTATGAAAATTCATCTACTCAACGAGAGGAACACAATGATGGTGGTTAGAAACCTCACCTCGGTCTAGGATTGCCACGGAAAATGGCCGAGAAGGTCCGGTTCTTCCGGGTTGGGCGCTTCCCCGTCAAACGTTGAGAGTTTGACGAACGGTTTGCACCGTTGAGTCCACGGCGTCGGATGAAGGAGTGTGTGATTTCGCTCGCTTCGAGTTCGATGGCTTTCCTCTGTCGGTGTGCAATCGCACACGCACGGAGAGAAAAGAGAGGGAGAGTGAGCTGCGTAGAGTGAGGGACTAATGCAGAGAAAGGACAAGGCCACGTGGGATCAACAGGGTGCTGGGCCCCAGCCCCACCAAACTGTCCAGAATATAGAATACGGGTAACGTCGGTAATCCAACGCCCGTAAAATATCTGGTTCGAGTCCGACGACGACGGCTCGCGCCTACGAATTCGTGATCGACGACACGGCCAAGAAAATATTATGGATGCGCTGTACGAGTTACGACGCAAAAATAATCAAAAAGTCAACCCAGGCAAAAACGTCATTTCCTAATTTCCGGGAATAAAATAATTTAAATTTTGAACGGGCTGTGACACTCCACTTCTTTATAAAAATTTCGGCCCCGGCCTTATAAGCAGCTAACAATGAGGGATGAGAGTACAAAACTGTTCACAATACATCTCCCCAGGCCGCTCCCTGAAAAGGATGCAGCAGAAGAAGACAATTGTCAGAACTGAAAGCTGACAAACAGTGCCCGACGTCACCACAACTCAAGGTGACACCAGTGTCAAGTTTAATCAAAAGAAGGATACGATTAGTCGAGAGTAACTGGTCGTCCGAAGGACTTCTGATAGAGTTTATTCGCTACTATGCTTGCAATGACCGGGAGGTGGTAATCGATAGTGCAATCGTAGTCATCCATCAGCTACATCCAACTCCTTTGATCGAGGATTGAGGTCTCCTGTGAGAGAAGAGAAGAGACGCCTCAAACTTTGGTGGTTAGTGAACGGTCACACAATCTCACCAAAGAGTAAAAATGTCGCCAGAATCTCGGAGCAAAGATACTGGCAACGAGCTTCGAATCATGGGTATGATAATTCATCTCATGCGTTTCAATACCAAGGCATGAGAGACTATCCATCCATGTCAGATACGTATGCATTAACCCGCCTAGTGACGCATCACTGTGACCACAAGGCCGCCGTCGTTGGAAAGTGCTAATACAAGAACAAGAGTGTATCTTCAAACTTGAGCAGTCGGAAAATTTGCTCGCGGGTCGCTGCTCCATGTTTAAGGTTAACGCTCTTCCTGGCAAGTTTCGCGAGCTGCGCAGAAACAGAAAAGAAATCCTCCACGAAACGTCGGTAAAACTGAGCAAGCCAAGAAAGTTTGAATCTTGTAACATCTTCTGTGGTCGCTCCCAGATCTCCTGCCACGTAGCCATCTGGGGATCGACAAGAGAATGGATCTCGCAGAATCACATGTCCCAAGAAAGACACATGATTAGGCCAGAACATGCAAAAGTTGAAAAGTTCTTAAACTTCAACAAATCATGTGCAAAACATTTTGCATGATCGGCCCCAGAATTGGAACACGCTAAACAGTCTACCAGAACACTATCACGAACTTGCCGAGATACGCGGCACGAGTCATCAAGTTCATGGAAGTTATCAGCGATTGTCATCCCGGAAAGGTATGACAAGAAAACTCGTAAGGTTCGTAACGAGTCCAGAAAGTGGTCAAGTAACGACGAAGTTCTTGGATCTATAGCTGAGCAATAATCAGCCCACAGGATCGGAATGCAAAGAAAACAAGCGCATCAAGTCAAGTCCAAGAGATCATCGGGATTCTAGGCAGGATAACGGTTTTAATCGTTGCCCGATTCAATTGCTCAATCGATGCAGAGCCTTAAAGTACCGTAATCCTTTAAACGACAAATATTCCAGAGCCCACAAGGTGAAGTGCAAGGCAGAAAGAATTCTTGGCAACAGTTGCCTGAAAATTGAAAATCTTCAACTCCCTACCACTCACGTGGAGTCAAAAGATAAAAAAGGTAAGAAAGAGAGATACGGTCAATACCTGAGAGATCGATGGTAAAACCCACTTCCGATCAGGCGATAATCCAGGTAGATCGTTAGGAAAGATCCTAAGAAATTTTTGTTGACAACCGTACCTTGTCAACACAAAGAGAAATTCCAAATTCCAACATCACACGTGGGTACAACCACCACAACCAGAACTTGTGTTAGCTCATTCACTCAGAGCTGAAAGTCAGCCTACGAGTCGATTTTTCCGGTGCTCACCGTAAACGTCATGGGGCCAAGAGTGCCAGGTGGCAAGAAGGTGGTCAACCTCCCCGACAATCCTCCCTGGCACAAAAATTGGGGTAACAATCCATTCCTAGGATCACGTCGAAAACTACGACATCCAGAGGAATGAGATTGGCAGAATTTCTGATTAGCGATGAGATAACGGAGTATCACCGACAAATCCACAGAACAAGACAAACTTTGCCTCACGGCATAGGGATTCCAAATCGTACCCGGTAGGAGTACAATGTGGTCGAGTAGTTTGAAATAAACAAAGTGAAATAGATGAGTAGGTAATACTTGGATCCATTTGGATCTCAAGTAAAAAGCCCAAAGAAAGTTTAACGTTTCCGAAACAAGATCGGAATCGTTCAGAGTATCCTACTGGTCGAAAGTACAACTCGCTCAAGAGCAAACAGTGTTCCACACTGGAACAGCCAGGCACTACCAGGATACAGAGTAACGTAACCAAAGTACGGGAGAAAGGTTCCAGAGTATGGAATGACATTGCCTTGGCAATGTACGTCTCCATCGAAAGTAAATTGTTGATAGAAAACTGTTCGTCCAATTTACTAGATCAGAACAGTCCAAAGGTTGGTTTTCTTACCGGTACTGCGGACACTGGTTAGCTCTGTGTCCCAATCGTCCACAGCCATGGCACAATTGAGTTTCTTGCTTACACTCATCCAAAATGACAAGTGTCGCAACGATGACAGAACTGGGCGAAAGATTGGGTGGAGTTACCCGGTAAACGGAAACGGAATCCACTAGTGAATCACTCACCACGATTTAAAGTGAAGTCGATCCACTACTGGATGATTCAGAGCTGAACTTACACGTTGAAAGACAGATTCTTTCGGAGACCGAAAGAATGACTGCCCGATACCCAACTACTGGGTGCAAATTGTCGATTCGGGTTTTGGTGATTCTCGGCCAAACGCCACCGAGAAATGGCCGAGACAAGGTTCCTAGGGCTTCCAGGAGTTAACTGGTGAAAAGATTAGGGTACTTAAGAGTTGGTTTCACCAAGAAATGGCCGAAGTTCGAAATCGAACCTCGCCGGGAAAATTTCCAGAACTAGGTTTCAAGGGTTACCAGGGTCAGTAAATTGAGATCGACAAAGATGGTGGTAAGGCCAGTGATCTCCCATAGCCAAAGGAATGGCTCAGCGAGAGCAGAAAGAGAGTTCGGGTGCCTAGAGTAGATTTTGGTTAAAGCAGAAACCAGAGAGAGAGACAAAGATGGCAACTTGATTAGCCAAGTGAACCAGTCACGGTGAAAAGTCCTCGTCGGCGTTCGAATACGAAGATTCGATAAAAAGTCAAACTGTACTCAAACAGTGGATACGTCGCAATTAGAGTCAAAACCGAAGTTATTGTCAATCACCGTCACTCGTGGATATGCAATCCATACCGTCGCCGAAGCGAATAGTCAAGATAGCCGCACCTGCACAAGTGGGAAAATGATCGATTTGAATGACAAAAGTCATGAGTGGAAAAGAAAACGTCGACTCCAGGAGTACGAAAAAGTTCACCACGTTCGAAGGAAAATGAGTCACGACAAACAAAACAGTCGTAAAGACTCCACACAGTTAAACAACACCACGAAGATGGATATTGTCCAAAACTACCGAAAAGTAGTAGTCACGAATTGTTCGAGAAAAGTCGACCGACAGGTTCGGTTTACGATCATCGAAAAGGTCATTGCAGTCGCCACGTGCGGAAAGTGAGGTACAAGAACTTCACAGTGATACTTTTCCATTTCCGAATGAAAATGGAAAGTGGTTGAAACAATAGAGAGGAAAATCTGTCTCCAAGCCTTCACTGCTAACAGTTTGAACATCCGCTGACGTACTCAGCGATGGTCAAAACTACCACAAGAAGTAGAAAACGCGTCCAGTCAAGCAACACCAAAAGTTCACGCGTTACCGAAGGTTAAAGTCGTCAGTTTCAGTGTAAAACACTAGCAGTGCGAAGGAATTTGTGAAACTAGGTCACACGAATTCAGTCCACTGGAACTTGTTGAACACGAAAAGTAGTCGACAGGTTCCGCCAACATCAACGCCTAGCGTTGTCCCAAGGGGAAAGTACTTGATGAAAAATCATCAGTTGTGTCAAACTGACACCACACTCCGAAAATACGACAACTGAACCAGTTTCCCAATTCAGTGCAATTCCATCGGAAGTTAATAAACGAAACGTCAAGTGTCACACGTGACACCCAAGTTCCTCGTCAACCAAACTCAGGGTCGCACGAGTCAAGTACGAAAATTCTACGCGTACCGAAAAATAGTGACAAACTGTCAAAATCGGGAAAAACTGCTCGAAATTGCGCAAAACCTGACGTCGAGGTGGTATGACACTAAGAAGAACTTAGAATTAACCCAAGGAAAACAATACACTTT
>CM031088.1:6095460-6164120 GCA_018257905.1 Gillenia trifoliata | reverse complement strand
GAAGATCACCAGAAAATCATCCATGCCATTTTGTCTGAAGGCATGGAGATTAATGAGTCTTTCCAATTGGAGTCTATAATTGAAAAAATTTCCACCATCTTGGAAGGAATTCAAAAGCTACTTGAAGCACAAGAGAAAGGAGATGAGTATGGAGCATCTCATTGTGAGGCTCCAGATTGAAGAGAATAACATAATAAGTGAGAAGAAGGATGTGGTTTCAAACATGGATGTTGTGATTTGAGGCTCAAAATTAGGATAATGCAGAAATTTGGTTTGTATTACGTATTTCGTTTTGGAATTGTATTTAGGCTATTTGTGTCCTATTTAGGTTGCGTTTTTTGCTTTCTTGTTGGATTCTTTATCCTTGTAAGATAAGGATTTGATTTCCTTGCCTATTAGGATTTGGATTTTACTTCCTATTAGGATTCCTATGTAAACCTAAGTCCTATACTTTATAAATAGTAAACCTAAGTCCTATACTTTATCATTTGTGTGACAATTTGGTGAGAGACAATTTGTGAGTTAGAGAGCAATTTAGGAGAGACTTCTCCATTTGTTTTGGGTTCTCTACTTGTTTGGTTTAGGGTTTGTAATTTGTGGAATTTGGGTTGTGAGAGTTAAAACACTCTTTTGTAATCTCCGTTTGTTTAGTGAAATTCCTTGCCGCGCTTCGCTCGTGGACGTAGGCTTTATGCCGAACCACATTAATCTCTTGTGCTCTTATCTTGAGATTGTTTATTTTTTCTCTTTTGCTTTCGCCTACGACGTTGATATTTGGTACTTTGTTAGAATTCGCTTCTGCTTGCTCATAAAAGTACAACAAGTGGTATCAGAGCTCAAGTTTCGGCTTGGGCTTTGCTTTGTTTATTGGTCACTATGAAGCTTTCTGTGTCATCGGTGAAAGTTGATATTGAAAAGTTTGACGGGAGTAATTTTGGTATTTGGCAATTGAAGATGCGTGCTTTGTTGGTTTAACAAGGGCTTTTAAAAACGCAAAAGGGTGTGAAGGCTTTGCCAAATTCGTGGACTGATGAGGAAAAGAAAGATGTTATGGAGCGTGCACTTGGAGCAATCCTGTTGACTTTATCTAATGAAGTCTTACTTGAAGTTGGTAACGTCAAATTTGGATCGGAGTTGTGGCTAAAATTGGAGAGCTTGTATATGACCAAATCCCTTGCGAAACGGTTGTATTTGAAGAAAAGTTTGCATACTCTATGTATGGTTGAAGGTACGTTAATTCATAAGCATGTTGATGAGTTCAATAAACTTATGATGGATTTGAGAAGTGTGGACGACCAAATTAATTATGAGGATTATGCAATAAATTTTTTGTGTTATTTATCTCCTTCGTATGAACACTTTGTCGATACCATGCTATTTGGTAGAGAGAGTCTTAGTTTGGAAGGTGTTAAAGCCACTTTGAATTCTAAAGAGCTAAAGAACAAGGTGTCTGATGCACAAGATGAAACTTTGGTAGCTCAAGGAAGGAATAAGGAAAATGACAAACTTGAAAAGAACACTTGTAGTTATTGTCATAAGGAGGGTCATTGGAAAGTTGATTGCCCTAAACTCAAGGGCAAAAAGAAGCCGTTTGATAAGTCTTCTGCTAATGTTCAGGCAAACATTGCAGTAGATTTTTGTTTTGAACTCCTCTAAAGGTTATCTAGGGAGGTAGAGCTTGGTACTCAAGCTCTTTTGGTGGAGTGCAGTTTGCACTTTTGGTTCGTTTGTTCGAGCTTTGCATAGATTTTTTGGCTCGTATTTATTAGTTTTCGTAATGGAATTTGTTGGAGAAGGCGTCGGAGGAAACTTCAAGTTTTGAAGACCTTTGATTTTTTTGAGTCGTGGTAGAGATATGTTCTTTGAAGAATTTGGTGATCACGTTTCCGTTTCGTATTTGTTATCCCAGTTTGAAGTTTGATTTTGGAAGCTCGCTAATTTCTCGCCGAGGTGAGGATTGTTGTGATTTGGGGCTCAAAATTAGGATAATGCAGAAATTTGGTTTGTATTACCGTTTTCATTTTGGAATTCTATTTAGGCTAGTTGTGTCCTATTTAGGTTGAGTTTTTTTATTTCCTTGTTGGATTCTTTATCCTTGTAAGATATGGATTTGATTTCCTTGCCTATTAGGATTTGGATTTTACTTCCTATTAGGATTCCTATGTAAACCTAAGTTCTATACTCTATAAATAGGACCTTAAGGTTAGTTTATTTTGAGTGACTCATTCGAGTGGCAATTTGATAAGAGTCAATTTGTGAGTTTGTGAGTTAGAGAGCAATTTGGGAGAGACTTCTCCGTTTGTTTTGAGTTTTGTACTCATTTTGGTTAGGGTTTGTAATTTGTGGGATTTGGGTTGTGAGAGTTAAACACTCTTTTGCAATCTCCGTTTTTTTAGTGAAATTCCTTGCCGTGCTTCGCCCGTGGACGTAAGCTTTATACCGAACCACATTAATCTCTTGTGTTCTTATTTTAAAATTGTTTGTTTTTTCGCTTTCGCCTACGACGTTGATATTTGGTACTTTGTTAGAATTCACTTCTGCTTACGTATAAAAGTACAACAATAGAAGCCAAGGCAAACATGGTTGAAGGCAACCCATCAAATTCAAAGAAGAACAAAAGCAAGAAAGGCTTTGTTCCAGGGGCAATAGGCAAAAATTTCAACAGAATCAAAGGTGGATGTTGGGGTTGTGAGAAACTTGGGCATAGAGCATAGGAATGCCAACATAGGAAGGATCAAAATCCTACAAATGGCAAACCCAAAAACAATCAAGCCAATCTGATTGAAGATAATTTTGCTGATGTGGTATTTGTAACCAACATGGTTTCTAATGCCAATGAATGGCTGATTGACACCCGAGCCATCCGCCATATATGTGCTGATCGAAAATGTTTGTTTGAAGAAACTGACTTTGTGTTTTTAGAATCCAAAGTTGCATCTCACATTTCCATATCACTTGCATAGAGTTGATTGTGTTCCCGGTGCCACAAGATAATGAGCTCAGAAGATAGAGCTGCCATGTTTGTGAAGATTGGGCGTAATGCTGCTAGGCGTGATTGAAGGTTGCACAAAGGTACAAGCTGCTCCATAGAATAGGTCTAGGAATTGAGCTTGTGCGGTTTACTTTGTATGAATCTTTGTTTCACACTAGTGGAGCAGACTCCCTAGAGTCCCCTAGTTTTTTAACCCAATTAGGGTTTTTTCCAGGCACAAAACTTGTTGTGTGCATGCTCTCTTAATTTGCCTTCATATGTTGATATTGCTGGTATAAGTTGTGTTTGATGTGCATGCCCGAGTGTAATATATGTTAGAGTACAAATTGTGTTGTGCATGTTGTTTTGTATATCTGGATAGACTTTGACTAATTGATCATACTAGTCAATTAAGTTTATTTCCTGCAATTGTGCTTTCTGTCACTCACAAACTTGTAACTAGTTGACTAGCTTATTTGACTAGTCTACTGTGCAAAGTTAATTTTTTAATTGCAAGATATTCCACCTGGTACCAATTTACTATTGGTATCAGAGCGTCAACTCTAAACATACATAGAGAGATCTTTGTGATCTATTGGTATTGGGTGGAATCTCACCATGCATGGAACACGGCCGAGTTACTGGGTCTTGTCACTTACCTCCCTTCTTCGATGGAACCAACTTTGCCGCTTAGCTAAAGAAGTTTGAAATCTTAGATGCTTGTGATTAGAAGGTCATTGTAATTGTAATATCTACCACTCAGTTTGGGCACATTTAACATACTTTGATAAGAAACAAGAGAGATCGACACCTTTCAGAAATGAGTCATCTTCAACTAGCAGCTGAAAGTGTCATGCTTGTGGGGGAGTTGGTCATTTTTCTGATGTGTGTGCCAACATTATAAATCCAACCAACATTAAGGATAAAACTATGAAGGCTACCTACATTAAAAGTGAAAGTGACGATTCTCAGAATTCTGACCAGTCATTTGATAATCAATCTTCAACTATTGGTTTTATTGCCTCGTTTCAAGATGGAAGCTTCAGTGACGAGGAGACTGTGCTTGAAGAACAGGAAGATTTGTCCTATCCACAGTTGTTTCTTAAGTATGATAATCTGTTCAATGAGAATTACAAATCTAAGAGGAAAATCATTGTGTTGAATGACAAAGTCAAAGATCTTCAGAAAGAAAATGAGTCACTCAGACTAGTTGGAAAAGATCAGAATGAGGAAGTGTCTCCACATGATGAAAATGAGATAAAGGATGATCTTGATATGTTTGATGACGAAGCTTCTAAGATACCTAATTCCAAGTCATCAAATGCTTCAAAAAGCACAGCGAAAAACAAGCCAAGATGGGCTAGAAGTAATCACAATGACAAGGAAATAATTGGTCCAATAAGCATAAAATCTAGAAGGTGATTATAAGATAAAATTACTTATGTATACTATGTGTCTAAAGATGAACCCAAGATCATCAAACGAACTCTGAAACATGAAGAGTTGATTTTAACTATGCAAGAAGATGGAAGTTGGTACACTCAATTGATGTGGATGAAGCAAATGCTCATTGACTATGGCATTTGATTGAAGACCCTCTTGACATATTGTGACAATGCGAGCGTGATTGGCATATCCGTAAATCTTGTCCAATATTTAAAGACCAAATGTATTGACATACGACACCATTTCATAAGAGATCTTGTTAAAGGTAATGTTATTATCTTAAACTTTGTGCCAACTGAAAAGCAGCTAGCTGATATTTTCACAAAAGCATTAGATAATCGAAGATATGATAATCTTCGACAGTCTATTGGTATTTGTACTATAAATTAAGTGGTTTGAATAGCTATGCTTCCAACATTTTAAGTTTCAGTTTAATTCTGCATCATTTTCTGGCTAATCAGCCCCAGTCTTCATATAGTTATATGAACTCTCTATTTGCATGTCATAATTGTCATGGTTTGTATTATAAAGTGGAGATAAACCTTGAGTAATTTATGCACTGTGATGTCAAAGGTTCTCTCTTATTTACCAGATTGCCTTCTGAAAAATCATGCATCTAACAATCAAAGGCTTGTTGTTGATTGGGTTTTAATCTTGCTTTGGTCTAGTTTGGTTTTTAGAGGCTATACTTTTTCCATAATTTGAAACCATGTCAATTCTAGTGAACTATCTTCTTGTCCATATTGAAAAGGCGAATCAAATGCCAACCTTGCAAAAGCCTTGTGCTAACTATACAAAAGCCTTGAGCAACAATCAAAGTTCTTGTGCCAGACATACAAAAGTTTTGTGCTAATCTTATAAAAGCAATGTGCTAATTCTGCTAATCCTACAAAAGCATTTGTGCAACCATAAAAAGCTTAGTGCCATCCATTCAAAAGAAGAAAAGCGAAATTGATCTCCAAGAAAAGAATAAATTAGAAGATAGGCAAAGCTGTTGTTAGTAACTTGTTTCTTGATTATTGTTCATATTATTGACAAAGTGCTGAATCTAAACCTCAAACTGATTATTAAAAGCGTGGTTAACATTCATATCAATCATGCTTCTTTGCTTGAAAGAAAATATGATTTCAAGAAGGCTCCGAGTCTCTTTCCTTACCTTGACACATCACTTGAAAGGTATTTATAAACATATCACGAAAGTCTCGAAAGATATACATTTCCATCAAGTCACAAATGCAAGTATCCAATAATATCGTCACGGAAAAGCGACACAAGGTATATGCGCAATCACGCGGGTTGAGGAGCGATACTCTTCGATCACCAGTACAAGTCATCGTTAATCAATAATTTGTACTCTAATTACCACACACGCGTAAGTCCACCTTGGCGCGCATTTGCGTCTTTTTGATCGTGCAGCGATTGGACTTTTCCCATAAACAACAACAATAACGTAGAACAAGCTTGCACTGAGTATTTACGGACAATACCTGGAGTGCAGTCGTGCCCAGCCCATACATGTGAAGCTGTCCTATAGCCTGAGACGGTACTGCAAGCGGTAAGCATACTAGTGTGTTTGAAAACATACATACATACTCATGTGTATAGACATAGGATACAAGATTCCTTTCATAATTCCCCAAATATTAATATTGCATAAACAATATCTTTTCTCAAAATCACATACCAAATACCATTTTCCTTATTTATGCAGCGATAGCATAATTATAGAAACCATTTCAATATGTATAAACATATCCCAATATCCATTTAAATTCACATATTCCAAATATAAAACCAAATAACACAAATATGGTTATAAATAATTGTCAACAGTATATGCTTTATAATAAATATATATAAATAATCATCTTGTCGAAAACCATTTAAAACCATAAATAAATCACTTTCATAAAACATTTTCCAATCATAAAACCATTGAGTAAAGCAAAAGTCCACTCCCCATAGTGATGGGGTGAAGTCTCCATAAATTGTTTGCCTCTGGATGTGCGAGTAGAAGGAATTACCTATTATTTAAGGAATTGGGGATAAATTAGAACTTCCCTAAAAATAATTAAAAATAGGCCTTAAAAGAATCCCCAAAATATGAATAAACTTTGGCAGGCTAAAGAAAAATGAATTAGACTGAAAACTTCTCACGCCGCCGTCCACCGCCCCGCGCGTGCCAGCAAATGCGCCGCCGCTTGCCCCGTCAGCCACCTTGTGGGAAAGCGATGGGAAAACCCGCATGGCGGAAACCCCTCACCCGGCGCCACTTGCGTGTGGCAAAGAAAACCAGGCCCAGCATCGCGCAGCAGGAAAAACCATCCCACGGCGGCCGCGCAGGCACGTGCCTTTACTTGTTGTACGTGGTCACGCGCTCGCGCGTGTCCCCCACCTTGGCGTCGCTGCGCGCCGTCGGCGTCACCCACTTGCAGCGCTGCGGCGTCGTGTGGTGGTTAACCAGAATATAGCCAGCGGGTTAGGAATATTCCCACTGCCGTTGAATATTCCGTTACCGTTAACCAGATATTCCTCTCCTCCTTCCTCTTCACGGTGCGGAGCTCCGCCCGCGTCGCCGCGCCGCGCCCTTAGTAGTTGCTTGGAATCACGGGAATTTTAATACGATTAAGTCCCTGACTTAAAAATTAAGTATCTTCTTCATTCTTTGTCCAAAATTAGCGTACCATATCAAATTGAAGGTATTGAGAGTAGAATATTTTTATACCTATTTGAGAGGCGGAAAATGGCGAGGAGATGGCCTGAATTGGCGGAGACTTCAGGAAACCTAACTCCGTTCTCCTTCAATCTTTGCACCAAATTTGGCGTACTTTATATGAAATTGAACCTACCAGTCCAACAAAACCAATGGTAATGGTCTAAGGGGCTTACCTTGGTCACAGTTTTACCTGTGAGAAAATGGGCCCAGACGGAGTTGCCTAAAGCCGTTCGAGCGTCGGTTTGAGCGAGCCAGGTTGAGAGTTTGAAGAATGAAATCCTGGCCCGTCCAAAATAGCAGAGGCAGTCGTGATACACGTATGGATTTTGAAGCGACCGGTTTAATTAGTTTTGTGAATTCAACCAATATTAGGGTTTCGGTGAGTTTTGGAACTTTGAGGAGAAAATGGAATGAGAAAAAAGAAGAAACGTCTCACGAAAAATGTGAGGAGGGGCGCTGCTGTCGATCGGTAAAAACCTAATTCCCACACGGGTGAAGAAATTGCAAGAATGCCCTACAGCACAAAAGCAAATAGCGTTACCGTTTGAACTCACAATTGAGTTCGCTTGCAACGTTCGTGTCGGCCAGTACATCAGAATATATAAAGAAATAAATTTTAGAAGTCGTCACCGAAAAGTCAGCTGTTGACCCTAGGGGAGTATTTTGGTCATTTCACAAAGTTTTAGGATGAGTTGTAACAATCTACCCCCTTAAATAAAATTTAGATCATGAAATTATTACAAACAAAAGAAATGCTAAAACAAAATCTAGAGATCTTCTTGTCTTATATGCTCCTCGGTCTCCCAAGTAGCCTCACCTTACATTAGTTACTCCACCGAACCTTCACGAGAGGTATCACTTTGTTCCTCGAGAACCTTATCGCTTCTGTCCATCTCCACGGTTCCTCCTCGTAACTCAACCTCTCATCCAATTGCAAGGGTTGCGAGATTTAGAGTACATGGTTCGTCACATTTTATACTTCCTAAACATAGAAACATGGGGAAGACATCATGTACCGAGATAACTCACGGCCAGCAGGCCAAGCGATAGCCAAAAGCTGGCCATCCTGGCGCCCACAATGTCATAAGGACGATATGCCGGGGACTTGCTTACCCAACTTAAGATCTCACCACGCCGCCGGAAGAATGACAATCTCAAAAACACAAAGTCGCCAGCTGCATCACTCATGATTCCCTTGGTGGTTATGCACTATACTCTTACCGTACGTCATGACCGCTTCCGGAGTTACGTAATCACTGAATCTTTCTGTAGTGTCATCTACCACTCACAGGCCCTCGAGTGCTCGCTCCCCCCTACTTGATCCAACATAATAGGGTCCTCACCACCATACAATCACACTCAAAAGGTGCCATACCAATCTGAGTGGCGTTTATTGTGTGCGAACTCAATCAACGCCAAGTGATCATCCCAGCTACCCAATTGAAGGACTGAAACTCTCAACATGTCCTCGAGGTTTGAATGCGTCCTCCTCAGATGCGACCATCCGTGCTGTGGGTGGGAAAACATCTTTATGCGAGTTTGTTCCCATAAGCGTCACGAAGCAACGAATTTGGAAGTAAGAACCTTGGATCTCTATCCGATATGATGGGCGGTACCCCATGAGTTTAGCAATCTGATCAATACAGGCATGTAGCCAATTTGTTCAAGCTGGTAATCACAGCGAATTGGCTAGGAAATGAAATTTATCTACAATCCGATCAGTCGACAATCACTTCGTCTGTCACCACTTCCATATGTGGTGGGCAGTGGCCCAAACCAAGTCCACGTGTATAAATGCTCCCATTTCCAAGCACAGGATGGGAAGCCTCTGCAAACAACCCGAAGGTTTACGTCTCTCCGTAGCCACTGCTTTGGCTTAAGTGAAGCAGCACAGCTCACATAGACGGCGATATCTCTTCATCCCAGCCAATGTGAAATGCAGTGGATGATATAGTCACATCTTAAATGTTTGTAGGATGCAAGCATAGCTGAGATGCTTAGCCACCTGCACATCCAAGATTCTACCTATCTTCAATCCCATTATCACCTTTAGTAGATAACGCCAAACTGCCCCAACATACAGTGCCTCCATCCTCCCCAGTCACATGATCCACATCTCCACACCAAGGAGCTTTACTCCTTAGTTTGTACACACTCGGAGAATCATTCCCCTGGGGCCTCAGACACATACACCAAAGCAGTCTAGCTTTTTTAAATGAAACTGTAAGCTCATGGTTATCCACATTAAGGATGGCACCGGTGCTCCCTCTGGCTCACCCAACACTTCCAGATATGGTGTGCAATCGTGCAGCGCGTAGCGGTTTCAGCTCAAAGCATCGGCCCTACCTCCACCTACGAATGTCTCAATATTTAAATTATAATCATGGTCAACTCCATCCATCTCCCTCTATTATGGGTTAAACAAACAGTGAGATTGTTGGCCGGGACTCTTTGTGGTCAGTGAGATACGTGGAGGTCTCATGCGGATAATGTGGCTTAAATCTTCGAAAGCAAACCGCTGCCCCAGCTAATTCCCAGTCATGAGTGGATAATTCACATTTGGTGCCGTTTTGCAGGTTGTAAGATGCATAGGCGATGACCTTACCGCCAGTAACTCAACACGACTTCGAAACCGTACCTTTGACATACATGTAGATATCAAATTCACGGCTCTCATGGGAAGCATAACACCGGTGCATGAGTAAAGGTGATGTTTGAAGTTTTCATGAAACTCCATTTAGCTGTCATCCCAAATGAACTTAACATCTTCACTGGTGAATTTGTGAAGGTAAAACTATAGAATGAAGTCCACTTTAGCAGCGTGTGCTGCTGACCAGAAACAGCCTCAGTCACATGTTGGCTGTAATTGCCACCGCCTCCGCATGCGTGGATGCAAAATGCGCAGCGAGATCAGAAGTGCTGGCCCGGTGCTATCCGGTAGCTCACTTACTGGCAGACCTGTTACAGGTGTCCCATGCTCAAAACCATTTCTGCAAGTTGTTACATAGGTCTCACCAAGGAGTAAATCAGAATATGTTAAGTAAAGACCAAATCCTGAAATCGATTAAATACGATTGAAGATAACAATCAAATCCATAATCTGGTGGAGCATTGGTGATCAGGCGGCATCACGAGCTCATAAGTATACCCTCTCGTTGGAAGGCGGAGTCTTGGGCACATCATCTTTGCGGATATATTTGGTGATGATATCGGGTAGTCAATCTTGGAAAAGCTAATTGCACCCTTGGCGATGAAAGCTTAGTCACATCAATCGAGGCAATGAATAGTTCTTCACCGTCACCCGGTTGAGTTGCACGACAATCGCCTCAAGCGTGCTCATCCTTCTTCTTAACCAAACTGCTTTTGCCGCGGAGCCTTACGGTGAAGTCTTTGGTTGGGCATCAAACACCATCATTCGCTCCACGAGACATAGGTTTTAACCACCGATTGCAAAGCAGGGCCATACGATCAGCTCGGGAAATAGGATGAGTACACAGTATGGGATCATTGTCAGCCTAGATCTCCTCACGTGGGAGCTAAACCGAGGTAAGTCTGGGAAAAACATCCCGGGATATTCGTTGACCATGGGCATCCTCAAACCAGGGTAGAGAATGCCTTCCGTCACCGCTGTTAGTCTGCGGCAGCATGCGCAGCAGCTGTTAGCTCTGGGTAGTGAAATCAAAAACGTGCCGTAACAACACCATGTGTGGGAAGGCGATACACGAATTACAAGTGGCTGGAATGTGACCTTTGTGATAATCCGCGATGGCATGATGCTTGGATAACATTCCATACTGGTATCTCAAAATGCAATGTTTTAAGGGAATGAGATTCCAACCTCATGGGTTAATTATTATAGCTGGTCAATCTGATTTATTAAACTTGTGCTAAAATGCGCATATTGAGCAATAACTAACTCACACTCAGAGAGGTAGGGTTGAGGATTACTTTCTTAGCGAGAACATAGGGGATATAGCAGGAATGTGTAGCATCAGGATCAATTAAAACCCTAGCATGAAAATCGAGAACTTCGCGTACCCGCAGTAGCTCGCAGACTCGCTCGAGCATCCTGGCAGAAAGATTGTAAGACTCTGTGTGTGCACAGCGCCAGTGACGATGCGGCCTCCTCTACATCCCTCACAAGCAGACCCGCAATTCCATAGCCATCTGAAATGCACCGCTAGACCACAGCCTGTGATCAGCCTAGTCCCGCCCCACTCAGCATCCACCACTGACCAGTCCTCTCGCCAAAGAGATGCTAAACCACCTCCCACTACCTGCTTTCTTGAAGTAATGGCACTCGCGCAGCCATTGGCGCTCCGGTCCCATGTAACCGCTGCTAGAGTGAGCTATACACCGTCTCCCCGGCGTTCGCGCCACTGAGAAAGGTGATGAGCAGGTTGAACATTGAAGTCGAGGAATTACCTCCACGTCCTCACGGATCGAGAACTGGCGGCTGACCTCCACCCGAGCTTCGAACTCACATGCGCTCTTCTTGAAGCCATCTCTTTCGCCTGGGGCCCATATGAGAAAATTTCCGCCTGCGCGGCGTCCATGTCACCCACACGTACGATGCTGACGCAGTCATAACCGCCATTTGCTCAATATCGATGCTAACTCAACTCCATCCCGATAGGTAAATTGCATCGGTGTCGGCTGATGATAATCCACGATGTCACGCCTCGACCCCCTCATGGCCCAGTGCAGCTCCACATTTGCATTGTTCTCCATCGGTAGCGATACCTCGCCAAGCTCCTGGCCATGTCCCAGCTACTCGAGATAATCTGTAGTCCTGTTTGAGATCAGAACTCTCTTATCTTCATTTCGTGCTGGGTGAGAAAGTCGCATCTGGGGACCTCAGGTGGGCGGGTGGGTGTTGGTTGTGGAGTGTCTCATGGGTTGTCATGATAAACCGTTGTGTGCTTCCATTTGATCCTCAGGATAATTCATCTTTCTTGAGAGGTCTTCTCTGCCTTATAAGCTGTAGCTCAGCGGTCTCATGACGTACCTCGAAGTTTCCCATACTTTTCATTGGCGCGGTCTCGGGAAATGCGGCCTCTTGCGCGTATTTGCGTTAATATTGACTTGCCCCGGTGAGCTAAATCGGTCCGTCTGGTAATGTCGGTGGCGCCGTCTGCTGGAAGAAACATTGAGATACCGTTACAAGACCTTTTGAAGTGTTTGTCATAAAATTCTCGAACCCTGTGCTTTCGATGCCAAAGTGACACACCGCCTACGTGCCGTGGATCTGGTGCGGCGTCTTTGTAGGCACTCGGAGTGACGCAGCCATTAAATGCGCGAAAGCCCAACCTTGAAGGAAAAGTATTTGTATTAAGTAGATAAATCCAACGACAATATGCATATGGTTGAGGAGCGTACTAATTTTGAGCATTGAGGAAAATAAAAGTAAGCTGGAGAGTTCCTACAATCTCTATCCATATGAGGATGGATATTATTATAAGCGAAGATAAAGAAAGATCCCTACACAGTTGGGATGAGCGATGTTGCCACGTATCCTCGACCCATGGAAGTGCTCTATCCTTTGTGTCACACAGAGGGAAACAAAAAACAAAGTGTGAGTGGACCGTAGAAATTTTCACAAACCTTTCTCTTTTCAACAGCCTTCTTTGTTTGAAGAAATCTAGTATAATCGTTAGCGTGCTATCATAGTATAGTTGAAAGGTATTATAAACATCTATTGAAGAATCTCGAAGATATACATTTCCGTAAGTCACAAATCATAAATATCAATATTAATATAGTACGGAAAATAGGCTGAGAGTATCATGATCACATGCGGGTGCGAAACGACCTGCTCAATCGCGTAAAAAGTCAATACGTTAATCAATAATTTGCTCTAAGTACCACGCATGTAAAGTCCTGGCGCTTGCGACGCGTCACGCACCCCGAGAGTCGTGCATGGTGGGGCCATTTTCCCATAAACAACAACAATAACGTAGAACATTGCACTAATTATTCTGGGACAATACCACCCACTGGAGTACGATCGTGCTTGACCCATATGGCAGAGGGAAGCGTCTATGGCCAGCAGGAAGCGATTTTCTGACGTGGTAAGCTTGTACCTAGTGTGTTTGAAAGCACATACATACTCATGTGTATAGACATAGGATACCAAGATTCCTTTCATAATTCCAAATATTTAATATTGCATAAATAATATCTTTTCTCAAATCCACATACCAAATACCACATTTTCATATTTATACAAAAGCGATAGCATAGTGCTAAATATTTGTATAGCATAAACATATCCCAATATCCATTTAAATTCATATTCCAAAATATAAAACCATAAATACTTACAAATGTAGTTTGCATAAATAATTGTCAACAAGTATATATTTCATAATAAATATATATAAATAATCATCTTGTCAACCATTTAAAACCATAAATAAATCACTTTCAGTAAACATTTTCAATCATAAAAACCATTCGATAAACAAAAGTCCACTCTACGAGGGTGATCGGAGTGAATCTCCCTCGGTGTTGCCCTCACGGATGTGTGCGGAGGCGGAAAAATTCTTCTATTTAAAGTTAGGGGATAAATTAGAACTTCCTAAAATAATTAAAAAATAGGCCTTAAAGAATCCCCCAAAACCACTGAATATTTTTCGCAGCAGGCTCGAAAAATGAATTAGGGACCAAGAAAACCTCTTGCTTCCGCCGGCCAGCCCTTCGTCTGTGCCGCGCTGTGTGAAGCAGTCGGAGGAAGGAAACCCCTGCCGCCCAAAGCCAAACCCCTCACGGCGCGGCACGCGCGAAAACCAGGCCGGCGCCCACGCAGCCGAGAAACCATCGCAGCAGCGGCCGGGGAAGTGACCTGTGGCGCGTATTAATAAGCCATAGCGTGACACGTGCCGCCGCAGCGGCGACACGTGGTCCCATTGTGACTGGCCGCGTGTCCCCACCAGCAGCGTCACCCTTGGCGGCAGCGCGTGTCCACTGTAGCGTCCGTCCCGTATGGCGGCGTCACCCCCACTTGTATTTCTTGGCGTCGACCACCCAGCATTATATGGCCTTTTTCTTTGACGTCGGTAGCGGGTCAAGTTTCGCGGAATATACCTCCATGATTAAGATATTCCCACTGCCGTTGGAATATTCCGTTGCAGATTAGCGGAATATTCCTCTCCTCCTTCCTCTTGCGATGGCGGAGCTCCACTTGTCATACCGCCGCCACACGCCCGTCGGTTCGGCGAGATAAGAATTTTAATGCCGATTAAGTCTGAGCTTCAAGGGTAGATATCTTCTTTGATTTTCGCTTTTTTGCCTTCAAAATTAGCGTACCTTATATCAAATTGAAAGTATTGAGGTAGAATATTTTATACCTATTTAGGGCAGGAAAAATGGCCGGAGATGGCACAAGTGGCGAGCTTCAAAACTCGCCGGAACATAGCCAATCTGCCATTGACGTACTTTGCGCGAGTGAACTTCCTCAATCCAGCAAACCAATGAAATGACGTACAAGAACACAGCAGTACGGTTTTACTGAGAAATGGAGCCAGACGGTTTGCACTTTCACTTGAATTCCGTCGGTTTGAGCGAGCGATTCGAGTTTGAAGAATGCGAAATCACGGCCCGCAAGTCCAAAATAGCGAGGCTTGATGCGTCGTATGGATTTTAAATGACGGTTTGGTAGTTTTGTGATTAATCAATATTAGGGTTTTGGTGAGTTTTTTACTGGGAGCTTTGAGAGAAAATGGGGCCAGAAAAGAAGCGATATAAAATGTAAGGAGGGGCTGCTGTGCGATCCAGCCAGAAAACTATTCCCACGGGTGAAAATTACAAAATGCCCCTACACTTTGAAACCCGCCAAAGCGTTAGGTTTGAACTCGAATTGAGTTAGAATTATGCAGCGTTCGTATTAAACATTGGTACATCAAGAATATGTAAAAGAAATAAATTTTTAAGTCGTCACGAAAAGTCAACAAAAGTCGCGTGACCTGAATTATTTTGGTCATTTCACACATACGGAAATTTTGGAGCCAGTTTGTAACGGGGAAGTCATAGTGATAGTGATCCGGTCAGAAGACACATGTACTGACCATACTTTGAGATATAGGCTAATCTGCCAAAGGCCCTAGAGTCTTTTTCTTTTTGTGCAAAAAAAAAAAGAAAAGAAAATCATGAATTTAAACTAACACAGATTAAAACTAACTGCAATTCTCTTGAGAAAATTAGTGATGCTCCTAAAAGTATAAAATTTTCCCTGTTCCGCAACGTGGCCTGCTTGCATATCACATCCATAAAACGTTTCAGCAATTGCTGTTCACTTATATTATCACATCAGTATATTGTTTGTGTACGATCAATTCTTAAAAGCGCTTGAAAAATATTTTAATATGCTATTAAACGAGAAAAGAAAAAGAAAAAAAGAGATTGGATAGGGAGGTTTTATTACTTGTGTGGGATCCCTCTTGCTCAAGCCTGGCTGGATCGCGAGAATTAAGTTGTCCTAGTTGTTTTAAATATCATTTGGTGAGTCCTTCATGGTATCATCGAGGATCACATCAGCGAAGCAATGGGCAGTAGTAGCGCCTCGAAGTAACCAGGAAGCGACTACGAGGCTCCACCGAAATGCGAAAGGTTTGTGCGGGCACTGAAATGACCTAAAATTGCGTTGAAATCAAACTTGATCGGCAAGGTTAGATGTTAGTTAAAATAAATAAATAATAAATAGTGATAAATTGTAAGTATACATTCAATTTTATACTTTACAATTTCTTCTTTCATGTATTTTCTTCTATTTTTTAACTTTTAATTAAAGTTAAAAACAAATATAATTAATAAAATAAACACAAATTAATCTTCAAAAAATGGACTGTGGCAACATGCTTATTAAACATAATTTAATAAACAAAAATCCATAAAAATATTCAAAAATTGGACCTAAATCTAAATGAAGCAAAAAGAGAGGGAGTTAAAACATATTAATACATGATCCCCAATATCAAGCATCCTAACATAATCTATTCATTAGCTCCCATAAACATCGTCTAATCAAACAAACCACAATATGCAATTAATCCTCTAAGCAGTATTTAAGCCCAATATATCCAGAGCATCATACATTTGCGACAAAATGAACAAAAAAAAAAAAAAAAACCTTTTTATTAATTTGTGAGGAATTACCTTAATCGGAGTAAGAGAGGGTTGGAGTCGGCGAGATTAGTTTTTCTCAAAATTTTTATTATTTGTGTAGAGGGAGGGAGGGAGGGAGAGTAAGGAGGCTGCGAATGAAGGTAGAGTGAGAGAGGGACGGAGATAGAGTGAGAAAGGGAATAGATGGAAGAGTTGCGGTCGAGGTTGGAGAGAAAAGTTGCCCGGAGTTTAATGGGTTCGAGAGAAGAAAGGAAAGAAAAAGAAGAAAAAGAAAAGGGCTCAAATTCATTTAAGACCACACGGAGACTTCCAGCGTGATTGTCGCGCAAGGTGATTAAATTTCTTGTTGGTACATAAATTTTCTTAGGTTTGGTGACAGCTTGGGCATTTGAGCCTAAAAAATTTAGGCAGCCCATGGTGCAAGTGTGACAAATTTTTAGATTTTGGGGCGGCCCAGAAAACCTACACAAATCAGTTGGCTAAGAGACTTTAAGCGAGCAGTCTGGTAAATCAGCACAAACATATAAGTGGTCACAGATACATTATTCTTTTGAGCTGCTAAGGAAATAAACATTTCCCAGATGATAATTTTTCAAAGATGAAGTCTTGAAGAAGAGCTCTACATATTAAGCAGTTAAGATTTGTAAATAATTATTAGCTATAGTGTTTACATTAGCATTTGTCACGAAAAATTAACTTACAATGAAAATTCATAATAATTCAACGCACAAGTGAAATATTAATAATAATAATAGTATTAATTAACATAAAAATCAAATTTGACAATTGGTGCAGCATAGGATGGGTACAAACCTAAACATCTTCAAAATTAAAATTTCGATACTTTTAATTGGCTAGAAAATCATGCAAAAATGTAATTATCAATAACATTTGTATATGGTGGGGAGAAAGATCAAGAGACTCTACTGTGAATATCTTCAGTAAATCGATGGTGAGGAAGTAGAGAAAGTTTTGGAGTTTGGAGGAAAAAATATGGATTTAGGGAGAAAGATGGGAAAGTAAGTTTTGGGAAGAAAGAGAAGAAAGAAATTTGGGAAGAAATAGGATGAGGAGAGAAGGAAATGAGGAAGAAATGAGAAAGCGAGAGGAAGAGAGGTTGAGGAAAACAAAGGTAGGAAAAGCAGAATTGAGGAATAGAAGTTATTCTTTGACTGAAATTTTAGCACAGATTCGTGAACCTTGTGCGTGGCGAATATTTGTGGCTAAGTCCATTAATTCGTCACCATTTGCACCGTTGCCTTATTGTCACCCAATTTCATCCACAGGTTTGAGGCATGAGGATAAGAACAGAATTAGATCACATAAGATATCTTGGGTGACGAGCAATATTAAATCGCCTAAAGACAGCACTGGCATTGCCCAATGTACCCTTACCATAATTGGACCCCACAACTACAGGGTTTTGAGAGATGAAGATGTTTATCGCCCAAGTTATTTAATTTAGTGTAAAATATGCCCCGCCATATTATTTTCTACTTACTTTAGAGTTTTGAGCATAAGAGGATGAAACACATGTTGCTGAGATTTATCTTGGGACGTGAGCATGGCGTAAGCCAATACATTGGTGCACCAGGCTGGCATAAAATAACAATCCTCATTTACGGCCCGGAGTTTTCCATGTCTTGCCCTACAGTCAATTACAAATACGCCCATTCTTCATTTAGTGACAAATGATTCGTAGTAATAAAATTCATAGGAATTTTGGAGCTACCATCACTGGTATGTAAACACTTGAAGTTGACCACATACCTAAATATTTGTCGCGCAAGTACTTTTTCTACTACTGTATAATAAAACATGCTTATATTGTTAATTCAATACTTTATGGCATACTGGAATTAGGTCATACAAAATTTTACACATTGCTATCACAGAATACATAATTTTGAATTGCTTGCTAATTTCGATCTTTGTATAACTTTAGTACAAAATATAAATGGCACCAAAATCAGTAGCTGCCATGTTTTTGAGAATCTCTTTATTGCAAAGAGAAGGAAAGTCCCTGTACAAGCAGAAAAAATGCAGAAGTTAGAGCAGGATTGTAGACCAGAATCTCCAGACTACACACATATCAAGAATCGGCACACATCTGTAGTAAATGATTGCATGTTGATTTCAATGCAGAAGGTGTTTGAACTTCTAATGATTAACTAAGAGAAGCAAGAAGGCAAGAGTGCCTAAAGACTTTTTGACCCTGATTTCTTGACCTTGATGATCAGACAAAACCACAAAACAAAAGAGGATATACGTGCAGTTGGGGTTCGCGTGATTTCAAAAAAAAGCGCTTATAAAAATAGGCTTTTAAAAACAATCTCATCTTTTTACTTTCTTTGTTTAAATGCTACTAACAAAATAAACAGTTTTTTTAAAATTTTACAACACTTTGTATTGCTTAACTTTAAAGTGACAATTTTAGTATGAAAAAAAAAACAATACAAATGGGAGCTAGGTCTGGCGTCAGATGCTCCATTTTGAAAATAATCAATAGTAAGATAGAATCGCATTGCCACAAAAAAATAATATGTAGAAATTGGTTAGTTTTGCCACAAACTGATAAATAATTGGAATATAAATAGTTTTTAAGAGCCGATTGAAACACTTAGCAGATGCGATTTATAAGTATAAAACTTGTTTGATAGCCCAAAAATTTTACGTAAAAAAGAGAGGGTTAGTTTCTTTGATACTTATTCTCGATTCTGAGAATAATGTCATAAGAATGTTAAATTGCAATAACGGTAGTTTATATTATGAAATATATCAAATGGATGCAAAAATTTTCATTTTAATTGGAGACTTGACGAAGAAAAATATGTATGAACAGCAGAAAGTTTTAGCGTTGAAAGGAGTCAAGAACATAAAGTGTATTGCTTGTGAAGTCCTTGTATGGACCAAAACAAGCCACCAAAAGCGATGACACCAAAGAAAAGTTTACACACGATCATCGATGATCACCGCGACTGGTTTTCAAAGATAAGCGGGTGATAAAGGTAACCATCTATTTCGAACTGGAAATGATGCATGTGGCAGCAAGTATGCCTCTATGTCGATCACACTTGCTCAATAAAGAAGATGATTAATTCTACAAAAGAAGATGTTGAATTCATGCTTTGACATGAAAGACTTGGAGTGCCTTTAAAGGATGTAAATTTCATGGAATTAGAATCAAAAATTCAGAGAGTTCATCTAACTACAGCTCTGCCTGAAAAGGGTTTGAGCACTTGAGAAATAGCTGATCTTTGCTTTTTGATATGATACAACTGCAAGAAGTACAGAAAGAAGAATAAATGTGAATATTCATAAATTATTGGAAGTTTAATGTACAATATGGGTGTGACACGATAAGCATTCTCGTGTTAGGCTTGTAGGTGAAAACGCAATAGGTTTGTAACACAAATCCTGGGGATTTTGGCCGGCTTAGCTATTTTTTCTGCCTAGCGCCTCATATTTAATCAGAGGCGGGGGAATTGTGAATAAACAATTCAATTTTTACAAACTTTAATTATTAATCAAGTTGATCAGGCATACGGCAAAAATGAAAACAAGTTATGGTCTGCATTTGTGGAAGTGAATAACAATCAGACTGCATGAACGAAAGTGGATATCAATCTAATGCAGCATATAAATAAATTGCAGAAAACTAAATCCACAGAACACAAGAATTTAGTGAAGTAAACTCCAGCATGGAGAAACATCCTGGGCATACAACCAATGAAACAAATTATTCATGAGAAAATGCTAAAAGGAGCTCACCCAATGAACCACATGACACTACATGGCCATTGTAACCCTACTTAGACACCCTCCAAAAGGAAACTCCTAGGACTTACCTGACCTCACTTCGTCTATCGCCCACGATGAAAATCTAAAACTACTGTCTTCTCACAGGATCTTACTCTCACATAATCTAAGATATAAGTGTGATGAACCTAAAAGCATCTGAAACAAAGACCAAATCTTTACAAAGACATGATATGCACATAAATGTTTCACTTTCAAAAAACTATTTGCCCATACAAAATATTTTATCTCTATTATTTGTGTATATGTGTGTTTGTGCGTGTATGCTCTACACATCATAAGCCAACATATATAATGAATCATAACAAAACCTAACACTTAATTCAAGTCCTAATAGGCTGTTTCCAAAACCTTACAATTAAACAAACCAAGGATCAATCATGGGTCAATTCTTCAATTACTAAGCCGAGAAAAAGCATATATGATTATATAAATTGATACAATTATTAAGTAAGTAGAGCCAATCTTGCAGACGATGTGAGATTAAGCTGACCTTTAATCACACGCTGCAGAAAAACATTTGCTTCATGAATCTAAACCACCACAAGAATGCATGTAGGTCTCTAAGTCTCTTGTCTAAAGAGTTGAGATTGTGACTTAGTTATAGTAGGACAACGATCATCAGTTGGACTTGTGTTGATAAACAGAGTAGAATAAATCCTAATAGCAGAGACTCAGCTTACACAAAGGTTTAGGTTAGGAGAAAATGTCAATTACAATGAATGTACTAACAGTAGGTATACTAGCAGAAATCAGGGACATGATCATTTAGAATCCATTGGTCAGATTGTTAAGATATTAAAGTACACACTCTTGATTACAGATTGCGTACCACCAAATATCACTCAGTACTAGAAGGGATACAGCTGAAATTTTAATTCATTCAAATAGCAATGATACAATGTCCACTAGTGGATACGATTTTCACACTGAAAACATCAGTATCTTGATCTTGTAAACAAACAGTTATATCCCAGATAAAAATGGAATAAAAATTTGTTACTATAGACAAGACCTTGGTGGAAGAAGCCGAGATACTAAAGTTGTTTGGAGGATATTCCTATATGGCACAACTTGTAACAACAATATGTATACATTGTGATTGTTTAGCAGCAATGACAAGGAGCTAAAAATAATTTATACAGTGGAAATACAGACATATTAGATGTAGACACTAAAACAATCAGAGAATTGCTCTCTATTGCAATTATTTGCCAGTGACTATGTAAATTACGAAAATTTAAGCGAATCTATTACAAAGAAGCTTTGTTGAGAGCAAATTAAATACATCAAGAGGAATGGGCTTAAAGTCAACACAATGAAATGAGTTAGTCTAGCGAAAAACTAACCTAACTAATTGGAGATCCCATAGTCTGGATTCAATAGACAAAAGCTGGTGGAGCATGATTCATAGGATGCAAACCCCTATACCATCCCATTCTTAAAATGGAAGAGTGTTTTTGCTGAAGTCATAAAGGGTCTGAAAGTTTAATAATGGTTAGTCAGTGTCAAGTATCAGGAGTAAATGTGAATGCATTTGAGGTAAGGATGGCTAAATTCTCTAAAACTCCCACATGAATCCGGGGACTTTATTCGGGACCAAAATGAACACAAACATATGACCAAGAAGTATGCTAAGGTGTAACATATACGTACTTATTGTCTTGACTTCCACGGTGAACAATTCAACGTGTATATTCACTCATAATCACCCCAAATAAATCCATTAGAAATTATTCACTATAGGTAGGTTCAAGTCTAAAGACACCTTTTTCTGTTGATGTGTTACGTCTAAGATTTCTCTTAAGTGTAGGTGCACTTTTCTCCATACAGATGTTGAGATTGTTATTTAGAGGTTTGTATGGAAAATATTTAAAATTAAAAATATTTTAATATTATTATATAAATGTTGAAATTTAAAATGGTATTTAATGAACACCAATTGTTCACAATTTGATTCCGTTATTTGCCTTTTCACGAAGAGGCATCATGGCTCCTACTCAAAAAAAAGCCAAGAGCACGTTGAAACACAAACATAGATTTTGGAAAATTGAAATCTTCTCTTTTTTACTAATCACAAACACTTCTTGAGAGAAAGCATACTCTTGTTAAGCTAGAAACCAAAGTCATAGTGCTTAGACTTTAGTTTGTGATATGTAGTTGTATCTTGGTAAAGATGGTATTTCCATTGAACTACAAGAACACAGGGTAAGGGAGAAATATTGTCTAAGAGCCATTGCAGAGTGTGCAAGCCTCTTTATCACCAATTCAAGTGGGTTTTTCGTTTCGTATCTCTTATCAATTTATTGCTTTGATATTTGTACTTTTTATGCTTGAATGTATTACTATATCGAGTTTGGTTTCTATTGTATCTTTGTTATATCAATTTCAATTTTTTTTTTTTTTTTCACAAATTATTCGTTTGGGTCATGTTTAATCATCTTCTTCAATTATATCAGTTATTTTGGTTATTTCCACAATATTTTCAATAATTTGCAGAGATTTATTAATGTACAATTCTAGCCTAGCTTGTATACTGCGGATGTGTACTCAAGCAAGAACTAGAACATATAATCTCTATTTAAACTCCCTAATATTAAGGCACGACTTGTTTGGTGTGAGATTAATTATCTGTAAAGACAAAGTGATGCGAGAGGAATCAGTTATGGAAAGGATGTTAATTGTTAGAGTGTTTAGTATGATTTGAAATTGGTTTAGGCGCAAAGTTGGTGTTGATGGTGCACTAGCATATTCCTTTGAGGACATTCATACTATTATAACAAGTTATAAAGCGCTAAAAATCTAGGAAAAATCCTACTAATAACACAAATTTAGAAACTTCTTGTTGTAAATGTATGAGTTAATTGGATGACCACCATACCCTCTTATTAACTTCAACCTTTCAATTCACTTTAACATATGCACTAGAAATTATTTGTAATTAGTGCTATATGGGGTGTTAAATGTTGTAAATAGTTATGAAAATTAACTATCATGTAAACCTATAAATGAGTGTTTCTACTGGAACATGGAATAGACATGTTAGATGAAAAGCTTTCTCTTTGTCATATCCCTTTCTACGCTCTTTTCATTAGTTTTTATATGTACGTTATCAACTCAAGTCTATTGCAACTAAGTACAAGATATAAGTGAGTTCTTGTCTTGGTATGTTTTCTTCTCTAATTTTCTATTCTTTTTGGTTTATGGATTTCACTATTGATTTTCCCCATGAGATGGGTTGTAATGTGCTTAATTTTTGATCACAAATCCCACCATATTGAAAAGTTAATGGGTAAATTATTTCTTTCAGTGCATATCAGTATGTTTTTTGTCTTTTATTGTTAAATAACACATTTTTATTCCATATCATTATATGAATTTTGAAGTTCTAATTAAAAGAATATAATACTCACCGACAGAGGATTCTAGAGTTGGAAAATATATGATCTTAGAACTTGAAGTTCTAAAATTGAAAATTAAACTTGAACCTACAAAATTACGAGTACACATGAATATGTATACATATTTGTTAGTAAATCACACATTGCGATTATTTCCTTATTATGTGAGTTCTCGCCATATTATTATGATGATTTATTACTCTGATATTATAATAAAAGGGATGAGGACTGCACGAAATTACCGATTAGCATCGAGGCTAGAACCTGAATTTTCTCAATCATGATTATGAAAAAAAAAACAAAATCTAAGCATGAAGCTTATTGATCATTCTTAAGTACAAAAAAATATATTAAATCATGACTGAAGTCATTGATTTTCAAAAGAGAAAATGAACATTTGAATCTCTCTATTATTGTCGTACTGAGGCGTGGAATTACGATTGTTGTGAACTTAAGTAGGACTAGAAGAGATCCTCATACACACATTGTATATTTAACATAATTTATTTGGGCTAGAAAAACCTAACAGTCATCTCAGAACATATGATTAAGGCAAAATATTTTCAATCCTACTACAATACTTGAGGGCTAGAAAGATCCTCATACCACATATACACAAACAAAAGACTTGAGATTAGGGCTGGCCACCAGAGATTTTGAGGGCCTTGTGCAAAAGTTTAGCTCCAGAAATCCTTATTTTTAAAAAAATTCATCATAAATTAAAGTTACTACCATTTGATTTTCAAATTTATAAATTTAATTCATCACGGATACAAATATATTAAATACAATTAGTTACTGAGTTAGAGGAAATGAATTTTGAATTTACAAAGGTCTTGGATTAGGAGTATGTACAAGCCCCGAATCCCAAAATTTTATGTAAATTACCGAAATACCCCTGATGACCGGGGTTGACTTTTGTTGACTTTGGAATGGCCTTGTGAAAGAATTGTTTACTCTTACATATTCAAAGAATGCTAAATGGAAATACGAATGCATACACAAGCGGAACTCAATTTGGAGTTAGCGAACATTTTACAAAACTTACAAGTGTGAGGCATTTATTAATTTTACAAATATAAGTTGAAATTAGGGTTTTGGGTTGTGGGTTGCATTCATTGTCACGACAACACAATTTCCCAAATGCGCGTTTCCCACTTCTCTCTCCTAGAGGCCAAAAACACTCCAAAAACAACCGGGCTCACTAAAATTCTTGAGCGAATCACAAGCAAGTGAAAACCGTGGCTCAAGATCATTACCATTACGATCGTCTAAGTCATTTTCCAGGTACGAGAATTTGTGATTTGAAGTCCTCAAGCGCAAGACGTGCCCGAATCGACCAAGCCGTGTCAGGCGATAACGGCAAATTGCCATTTGATTTTAAGCCTACGATCTAAGATAGGGTAAGCCCACAAGCAATGCCATTGGTTTTATTACGTTGAGTAAGAGTTCAAATCGACTATAAAGAAGCGTGGAATTTAGTGCTGCAGTTTGAAGAGGAAGCGGAATTAGGAGTTTCCCGAAACTTTCGGCCAATTTCAGGCCATCTCGGCCATTTTCTATTTAATTGGTATGAAAATATTCTACTCGTCAATACCTTCATTTTTGATATATAGCCCGTTGAATTTGGCCAAGGAATGAAGGAGTTATGAATTTTGGAGTTACTAGTTTTTTGAAGTTTGGGATTAAGTGATATTTTCCCGGGGAATTCCAGGCGAGACCGGCGCGAGCGCTCGCGACCGGCAGGGAAGAAAGAAGAAGGAATATTCTGTCAATGGTAACGGGCTATTCACGGCGGCTTGAGAAAATTAAGTCGAGGAAAAGGTATATTTACGTTAAGTTTGGTAATGTTTGACTGACTTCTTAGGCGTTAGCGAGGCCCAGCGTGGGTGGCCCGTCGGCATGCGTGTAGGAGTGGCTCGGCATGCGTGAGCCGCATGCCAGCGTGTGCGGTAGCGTGGTAGTGCGTCTCTTGTTGGCGGCAAGGTTACAGAACAAATCGTTTTCGGCCCGTTTCGCTAAAATGAATATTATTTTGGGTTATTTTCTATAAAGGCTATATTAATTTATATTGGAGGTTTAATATTTTCCTAATAATAAATAAGTAATCCTTCGACCCAATACTTCGGAGAACAGCGCCGATGGGGATTTCACTCCCGGTCACCGTGAGTGGTTTTGTTTTCTTAAATGGTTTATATGCTTGAAAATAATTCTTGTGACATAATTATGAGTTTAAATGTTTTAGGCATGTTTATATATATATATATATATATATATATATATTAATAGAATGATTTTGAGATTTGAATATATGTGGATATATATTATTGTAAATGGTTTTAACCTATGATTTGGTGTGCATAAATATTTATTCAAGTATTTTGATGTCATAATCCAGGTAAGAATGCTATTTGTATACAGCGTTTAAAATATTTACGGGAAATTGTAAGGTATATGATATTCTTCA
Source organism: Gillenia trifoliata (assembly GCA_018257905.1). NCBI lineage: Eukaryota > Viridiplantae > Streptophyta > Magnoliopsida > Rosales > Rosaceae > Gillenia > Gillenia trifoliata. The sequence continues at coordinate 6,138,177 of CM031088.1, read as the reverse complement.
TGCCACATGATATATGTATGTATGTTTCAAACACACTTCCCCGTGTCACTTTCACTACGTTGTAGTCTTGTCTACTCTGGCTTAGTAGAGTTCGTCTCTCACATGTGTTTAGGTCACCATGGCCTTACTCCGAGGGTGTTGTCCAGTAAATGCCTTAGTGCAAGCTTGTCTTACGTAGTTTCGGGTGTGACTTAAGCTAATGCGCAAGTGCTTACATGTGTACTGGTACTAGGAGCTAAATTGATTGATAACGTCGCAAAGTGCTTATGTACGGGGATTGAGAACTATCAACAAGTACGCGGAGTGATTGCACATATACCACGTATTTGGTCTTCCTATTTATACTATTGATATTTATATGATGAAATGACTTATGAAAAATATGAATTGTATATACGATTCCACATTGAGATTTACTTCCGACATATACACATATATTATAAGTGCGATTTGACATACTACGATGGTATGATTTTACAAATATCTTGTGGATTTCCAAATGAGAAATTTACTATGTTGAAAGAGAAAGGTATTTCGAAAACTTTCATTTTGGGCCACTCACACACCTTTGTTTTTCTTCCCTTAGGACCTAGTGATAGCATCTGGTGAAGTCGAGGCATGCGGTAGCGACAAATTCTATCCCGACCATGTAGGGTTTATTATTCTTGTTCAGGTTTCTTTAATATCCATCCACATTGTGGATAGGATTCTAGGAACTGATTATTGTTTTATTCAGCAGTTCAAATTGTCGCTCACAGACATGTGGCCATATTGGCATTGAGTGAAAAGCATGCTCAATGTAATTTTACTTCAAACTAAGTGTTGTATTGCATTTATTAAGCCCGTCATACAGTGTTAACCTTCAAACTTCGTATCACACGTCGGTATCGAGGTGGGGTGTATTGGGAAGTAACTCGATGTTGTTTTGAATTTTCTTTCTTAAATTTTATAAAAAAATAAAATGCTAAGCGTAGAAATTCATATTACAAAAACCACCCCACATACTGCTAAAGTAATAAATTAACTAATTTTATTCTTAAGCGTATAATACATACACTAAAATTCATTGACCTTCAAGGTGGGGCACAATGTAGTACACCACCGGTTTGAGTTTATTGACATCACGATCGACCATAATGGAGTGTCAGAAGTCTTCAAGTGAAAGCTGGCGTGTCAGTGGCGAAAAGCCAATTATACCAATTATGCATGTATGGTGAAAAGTATTGGAATAGATTTAGAGTTGGAAGCGGAGAAGTGGGGTGCGGTGATGATGCTTCTTATTTGGTGCATAATAGTGAGCATAGTAAATAGTGCATAGAATAAAAACATTCACATCCTCATGAGGATGGATAAATGAAATTATCTACTCGTGGGAGTAGATCTGCATAATCCGGAGGAAGTGTCGAAGACACTAACCATGGCAGGAAGCAAGCCCACGTCTCAGGAATCGAATCCGCCACTAGGATTAGAGGCGCAAAACATAAAAGGTGAATGGGTCCAAAAGCAAGTTTGAAGTAAAACCTTTGTTTTCAAACTTATACTATCCCTACAACTTGGAAACATGTATAGTTTTGAAAATACGTCATAACGCACGTTATGATCCTCCAAAATGCCATAATGTCTGAATACTCCCAGATAATCAAGTAAATGCTCAAAACACGAGTGCTCCCAGAAAATCAAGCGTTGTTGCACAAAAAACAGGTGCTCACATTCAAACTAGCGCTCATCAATGTGTAAACACACAAGCCCAAGTAGATAAAGCTGAGGAGCAGGGGCTGAGTATGTAGATGGCCTGGAGTGCTACAATGACAGTCTAACGCTAATCAGCTGTGCACTGAAGTACGTCCTGGTCGAGTTGCCCTAGTGCCAACCTAGAGCAGAATTCAAGTACCACAATGAATCGAAGTTGCGTGGCGTGCGGGTGACATCTTCTAAATGTCAAGGCTAGTGCTGGCCACAAAGATTGAGTGCGATGCAGGGGTGTTATACATCTCACATTGAGCAGGTATAGAAACATGTGCTTGGCAATATATGCGATGTTCTACCTCAACATTACATATGATGTGGTGCATGCTAACAAATTAAAAAGCATTGAAAAACCATACGTAATAATACATTATCAAACTAAGACCCACTCACTCACTGTAAGTAGCGGTGGCTGACCTATTGTCACTGGGTGGCGGCGGTAGTCCTCTGGATAAGTCGGCCTATATAGATGTCACTATAGTAATGATTAAACTCATGCAAGGTTACTAATTAAACTAATTAATTAAACCTATCCCTTGTTTGCTCAACACGGAGGTCGAAACATTCCGTAAAATACCATAAGTACTGCCCTAGGTAAATGCCTTTGTAAATCCACCAGTCGTATTGCGTCGGCGAAGTGAGAAAAATAAAAATGCCGGAAACACGGGGTAGCTCGTACACAAACACAAGAGAAGCGCTCTGCGCGATCCAGCGGCGGCGTTAGATCTACTTGAATATTCTGGCATCTCATTAAATCTAACGAAAATATTCTACTTGGCGTTAAAGGAATATTCTCGGGGCTGGCAACGTCACTGCGATGCAGATGGGATCTTGCGTCGTGACCATTCTTCTTTGCAGCGCTCGTGCCATACGACCATTGTCAATCAAAATTTTAGTCATTTTATGAAATTTTCAAATCTCCATAACTTCTTCATTTTGGCAAATTTCACGTTATTTATACCAAAAAATAAACCAGGAGGGTAAATAGCGGTGTACTTTTTGGTTTAGTTTGTACAAGCACGAAAAATAGCACATAATTGCCTCAAAGACGCGGCTACTATAAGCTTAAATCGATCTCGTCAAACTCAGCAAATCAAGCAAACCCGCATATGAAGAGATTCATCTACTCAGCGAGAGGAACCCAATGGTGGTAGTTAGAAACCTACTTTCGGTCACAAATGGAAAATTGGAGAAGGTCCGAGTTCTTAGTGAAGCTTTTCCGTCAACGGTTGGGAGTTTGGACGAGCGGTTTTACAGGTGAAGTCAAGTGGTGGGAGGCAGATGATGGTGATTTTAGTTTGCCTTAGTTTGACGAGTTTTTCATCGGCGTGCATTGTGCCTGCAGTGAGAATGACGAGAAGAAGAAAAGAAAAGAATGAAAATAAGAAAAGACAAGGAAAAGTGATGGGAAGAAGAAGGAAATTGAGATATTTTGGGTTTTGAGGTATTGTGCACCCACCAAAGCGAAGTAACATCCTATGATTCAGTGTATAAAATAATCTGTACGTGTCCAAAATTTCCCTAAAGGAGTTATTTTATACACAAGCTTTTTCGGGATGTTACATTTATTGAACCTTATTCTCATAACTAAAAACTTGAAGTTCATTAGTCATCAAAAATCAAATAAGAAGCGGTTCTTTAATTTCTCCTTCTTGGAGCAGTTCCAAGCAATTTATGTTATTACCGGTATTGTTTACTTTTATTATTACCATTTAATTCCTTGCTTTTATTTCAATATTTTATAGGCATGGACCTAAAGTCCTACATATATTTCAAAATCATAGAACATGACGTTATGATTATGCCTAATCTAAATTTGGGACACATTGCATCATTTCATAGAACTTGAAGTTAAAAAATTTGGATTTCACATTATTCGAATTTTATTAGTATATTGTTCTGTACATTTGTCACGAAATACCATTTAACGAAATTTGAACCTGGAGAGTTCAAAAGCGCCAAATATTCTTTTTATTTTGATACACGAAGTTCAGAGTTTTGATATATATATATATATATAATGAACTTTGAAGTTCATAAGGAGTCTAAGTAGATTCTAATATTATGAACTCAAAGTTCATATATTTATTCATGAAAGATCAAAGAAAAGATGATGGCAGTGGGTAAATTAAAGCACGTGCAATTGCAAGGAAATTTGCTTTGAATGGCGTCCGGCCAAATTATTTGAGAGAAAATTTGTAATCCAGTTTGTTTGAAAAGCGAATATTATCAAAGTGTGATGTTAGAAAAATGTCAAACATGAATTGACAATGATTTGTAATCTCATCGATTTGCTCTATCCATTATATGAAATTTTTCAATTTAGTATATTTCCATGAAGTGAATGATGCAACCGATCGTAATCATGAAAAAAATCTCAAGGTTAAGAACACAATATATCATGATTGAAAAATCACTAGTGCAATAAGGGCAAGAATAAAAACCATCGAAAAGAAGAAAAATATCTCATGCATTTATTTATAAGATGATGTATAATAATTAAATTTTTTATGAAGCATAAAAAGTGAAAAGAAGAAGAAATTTAATAGAAGCTAATGCATTTTCATTCTACTTTATGTAACTCAAAAATTTCAAAGAGCTAAATTATTATCATTTGATTGTTGTTTACATTCCCCAGCAAATTTAAGTATGAAGAAAAATAATGTCTTTCAAGCCGGAAGCATTTCTTATTATATTCACACATCTTATTTATTCCTATGGTTTTATCTTTGATATTTTGATATCCTCACTTGCGACATGATTTTCTAAATTTATTTATCCTAAAATTGGGAGTTTCATTTTAACATACAATTAGTGAAACAAAAGATTCATGATTATGCATGTAAAATATGAATTTTAATTACATGGAATTAGAAAACATTCTTTTGTCCATTTCCACATTAAAATATGGGGTTTATAAATAAGACATGATTACAAACCGAGGAAGTTTTGATATTAGAACCCCAGTTACAACATTTTATAGGTGGTTGGCTCAAATTATGTTTATGTTATGATTTAATGTTGTTTGTACTCTATGAACTATAAATTCTCTACTCTATAATATATTATGAAGAAAAAAATAAATTATTTTTCCACGATCATAAAAAGGCGGCTCCATATAAATGTCGCGAAATCTTATATAAACACTTGAAAAGAAAATAAGATCCTTATAGAATTTAGCAATGAAAAGCAAATCGATAAAGAAAATATATTTGATATTGTCTAAGTTAATAACCTTGGTAAATATAAGCGAATATTACAGCAAACACGATCAAATAACGCAGTGGTAAAGTAATGAGAATTTTTATGCACATCTTGATAGGCTCTACATTTATTCCTAAAAGAGAATGAAAATTAATTCTTTATCATTCTTTGAGGTGAATGATGACCTCACATTCTTTGGAGAAAGCAAGTATCCTTATACATTACGAGTATTGTTTTAAGTTGGACAATATGGAAGGAGATTATATGTTAAAGCACTCGTTTCTTAAGAGAATTAATATAATAATGATAAATTTCATATATCGTTAACAAACCTAGTCAAAGGATTAAAAGAGTTAATTAAAAGTCATCATACTAGTACAAATGGAAGAGAAATTATATATTGGTGCCATATGCGCTCGATTCCTAGAGAATACCGAGCCTATATATCTCTATATATCATCATCAGACAGTTAACCGATAATTATCCCTCAATGTTAAGAGTTATTTCATTCTCAAAGATTTTAAGCTATTACGATTATGTTTGAGACTCTTACTGTTGAAACTGAAGTTCATTGATCGATATATTATGTGTTGGCATGGCTTGAATATTTTATCTTTGATTATTTTGAGATCATAATATTTATAGTATGAACACATATGGACATAATAAGGAACACAAAAAATTTTTCATTATTATTTCACAAAATTTCATTATTATTTCCCTGCATCATGTTTTTTCAATATGAGCGTGTTGAGTCTAGAGAGAATATCACCAAGGAAAATGTTGATCAATGTGTGAATGCAGCGAGATCAATTTTCATGTCGTTAGGGAAGAAAGGTTATTTTGAAGAATGAAAGCGTGAATAATTATGGAATGGTTACGCAATATATATTAAGATTGCGGAATGCGAAAATAAGATGCACAGGAAGCTATTACTGTGTCTGAAATAGCAGATTCAAATAGCAAGATGCTTTTTACTAGAAAAATTAGTGACATAATCATTATTACATGTCTCAGAATGGATGTTCCAATTAGACAATTTAAAGTGGTTAGATTATTTATGTAATGTACACACTAGTGCGTAGTGACATAGCTATAAGATGCAAAATTAGCTCCTAAAAGTAGACCTATTTTAGGAGAATTCATAGTTAAATAATGAAAGGTTATTTAATATTCATTCTTTATATAATTAATCTCATAAGGAGATAGAAGTTTGAAGACGAAAGTCAATTGGAAAATGATAAAAGCTCTTGAAGAGGCATGAGTACTTCACGACTATGAATAAATCTATCTCGATGTATTCATAAAAATGTGGAATCAAATGGATGATAAATACTATGACATATGTGATTCCTGATCGTACTATATTGCCAAGGTTATACGGTGATATTATATACATCTTGTTATGAATGTCGATCGGTGAAGTTGAATATTTTAAAGGCACGAAATGATTGGACCTATATAATTCAAAAAACCGCATAATCATAAAGCCAAAAGGCTGAAATATGTGTTTTATAATGTGTAAAATACACTTACTTGGTATAATTTAGGAAACTATTATAAATACAAGTATATGTGCACAATATCACAACTCTTCTTCTCAGGCGTGCTTTACACCATATGAATAGGCTCACATTTTATTTTTAAGGATTGTAAAAAATGCTTGAAGCATATCCCTCAAAGTTTTTAACTACAGAGGATACAAAAGAACAAATTCTAAAAGATGTGAAAAGTGATATGAAGAGATACATATATAAATTGCTGAAGAAATTATAAAGGTTTTGAAAAAGCACGAGAAGCTCAAGCTATTATTCAACTTTCACTTTAAATAAATTATTTGGTGCTCAATAGTACTTTTTATTAAATTATGAATTCAAGTTCAAATCCAAAATTGTTGGAACATGTTAATTTTTGAAAAGTTATGAGATTTAAATTCTTAAGGAGTTTCATAGATTTGTAAAATAGAATACTAGAATTTTGTGAATGTCTAGTTATGTCATATGAGTATATCTATGTATCCTCGTATCGTAAAGTGATTTTGAATATACTATTATTTTTAGTGATATGTTAAAGCGTGAAGTAATTTTATGAATTGTGGTTGTGGCGGATTATGAGATGTGTTGTCGATCAGAAGAAGGCTTCTGTGGGATTTGTGACAATTATTTTTTGTTATTGTGTGTAATTTGAAGTCTTGTGAAAGATTGTGAAGCTATGATGAATTAATGTAAAGTATATGAGCGAATTATTACAAGGATGAAAACTTGTGAAATGTTATGAAATGATATCCTAAACCTAGCAAAGTGCAGGAGAATGCCACGTGGCGTTTGATTAAAATATTAATACAATTCATAACCGTTAATTTAAAATTAGCAGAAAATAATATACAAATGCTTGTAATGACAAGCTCTACAACTTCGTGAAGGAGTTAACTCAGAAATTCGACACCATAATCCATAAACTATAGATTTACCATTTACTTGGGTGATTTTTGCGTTTACATTTACGCTCCATTCTAATATGATTGGATTTTCATTTTTTATTTGTTTTTGAGAAACACAGGCTGACACATTAGTGGAAATATGAGACACAGATAGTTTGGGATATTAATATCAACAACATACAGTTTAGGGTTATTTAATCTACTTTCAGTTATAAGTAAATTACATTAATATACATAATATAACTCATTTTATTATAAATACTCGAGAGATATATCTTCGTCGAACCATAAAGTGTTTATGGACTGCGTTGCTTAGAATTTTCGTCGTTTTAATGCCAAGCTACGAAAGACAAGAGATTGTATCAAAGAATCACAAGGTCTTACGTGGCACACATTGAATAAAATACTATATAAAGGTGTAAATTCATATAAAATCATAGAAAAATTGAAAAAAATTCTAAAAGTTGTGACCCACTCCTTGAATGCACATTGCACATGAAATGAGCATAAAACCTCGATTGTGAGTTGATAGAAATAGGAGAAAGTTCACCAAATGTTACATTACTGAGTACTTGGTGTTTATCATTTACATGAAACACTTGTACAAGTTTCATGATTTGTTGTGATTACCCTATTTGGCCGAGTTACCATGTTCATGACACCCGATTTGATATATGTCGAATGTACCACGTCTGAAGATATCGCGTTTGATCCATTATGTCGATACCGACATTTTTACGCATTTATAAAATTAAATATTATGAATTTTTAACTCTTATGAAAAACATTGTTCATGAGTTTGTATGATTTTGAAAAATTCAAACGTGATGTAACCATCGTCAAAAGAAAGCGTAGAGATCGATCACTAAGCGTTTTATAATTCTTTTCACATTTTCCACTTTGTAAATTAATTATTATAATTTTTATATTTTATTTTTGAATATTGATAATAAATTCATTATATATTGAAAAATATTCGAAGATGCTAAAAACTCATTTCGATGTTGCTTATATGATGACAAAGTTTTAAAATAATTTTTATTAAAGTAAATTTAAAAATTAAAATGGTTATACCTACAATTATATATCACTTCATTTGGAAGACCGAAGAGTTTTCCTTTACCATTCATGTTCTGGATATGCTCTTTGGGTAATCAGGATCTACTAGTTGCATGTTTCTGCACGAATTACGTGGGCGGTTGAATTCTCTGTGTAGTTGCCTTGTGCACAGTAATCTTTTCTGTTCGAACCTCATATTTAGCGATTAACAGTATAAAAACGATATTAAACGATGTTGGACTGAATTAGCTATTCTACTACGTAATGACCTCTATGATGGATTGTATCCATATTAAACAAAAGCCATGCTTATGTGATTACCTTTTGCAGTACCAAAGGAGTCTATTTGTGGGGACGTAAGAAGTTTAATTAAATTTAAAACTACTTAATTAAGCGTATTGAAATTCAACCACTACGGAGTGGCTCAGGTGGTTGGGCGAATTCCCCCAGTCAGTCTTCCACCACCGGTTGGTCTGGAGTTGTTCTTGGCGTTAAGTGAATCACACGGTGGTGGCTAGGGGAGGTTGAAATGCTTCGCGGAAGGTCATTTTGGTCTCCCGGAAGGGTGGCGAAACTAAGTGAGCAGCGCTAAGTGCAAATATAGATTTGAAAAAATGTGTGAAATTCAGAACAACGTCAAATTGATCCTTAAGCTGATCGTATTACTTATAAAATAGACATTTTTATTTGATGTAAAATTATGCAAATGGCCACATAGGAAAGAAACAAAATTAAACATATAATTCTTTTAAAATGTGTAGAAGAAGTTATTTAAAATAAAAATGATTTATTCTATATTTTTTAACATGTCCAGAGGCCCCCCACCCCTACCACTATTCCTCTTTATGGGCTCTCTCTCTTCCTCAAAGTTCTCTCTTCTCCATCTCCTCTTTACTAATTTATTTCAGCTGTAATCTCCAAATTAATTAATTGGTACTTAATTAGGATTAAATTTGAACGCATGAAAGACTGAAATTTGGTCATAAAGAAGCACATTGCCAGATGATAAGCTCAAAACCTGGAAGCTTTTTGCAGGGAAAATGATGAAAATGGAGAGTTCGGATCTGGAAAGAATTTAGATATTGGAGCATGAGTTTTAAATTTGTGAAAATTCACATACAAAACAAGAGAGAGAGCAGAGAGGGAGAGGAAGACAGTGAACAGTAAAAATGTACCTTGGTTGATGGTTAGATTATACGGACAAATCTTGGTAATCATCTTATTTAATTATGCGAACTTTATTAGTTCAGGGATTAATTTGCTGATGGGCTGAGCCAAATCTTAAATCGTTGATAATAAGATTTTCTGATCCAATTCTACCAATAGACTAAGCTGATCACAGCCACGTTCAATGATGATCGCACGGATCGTCCGCACCCACTATCGGCGCCAGGAGACTCGCCTTTGATTATATAGAGAGGTACTCTGTCATATAATTGTATTTCTAATTAATAATGTTCCTCCTTTTAGTTGATTAATATATTATATGAAAGCTACACCATTGCTCCCTGCTTTCAAGAAATTAGTGTTATTATTGAAGTTATTTTGTTATTTTAAACATTGACGGATCTGCACTTTACCAACTTATGTATTAATAAATCTTTTTTCCACGATCTTGATATTTTTGAGGAATATGCTCATGGATGATCCTTGACTCCACCAACTTAATTAGGTATTGTAATCTTTTTGTAATTATCATCTTTTGGAAATTTGGAGGAGCGTATGAATGATTATCGACTCCACTAAATAATAAATGTTAACAATGAATCGTTTTTGGTGACAGTAGTGATCCTCTGAAAGCGAAGCAGCATATGTTTGACGAGTTTCTTTGTAAATTAACCGTTCAATTTAATAATATTGTAGAAAGGAAGATAATTAAGGAATGCAAACTTGTAAGTTAAATAATTAAAAAAATCTTAAGATTTATTTAAAATGTCAATTATATGTTTAATTTACTTTACAAAATTTTCTCTCAAGATTTTTATAAATCTTACTAGGTGGAAATCTATAGCATTTAATTATAAAACACGTTTAATAATCATTTTATTTTTAAATATTTAGTTTTTACTTTTTGGAGTTTGAAATATGGTAAAATAGATGTAGAAATGGTGAAAACTATTTTAAATTGTTTTAACTTTTAAATTTAGCTTTTCTTATGGAGTGCTAAATGCTATAATAACAATCTTAATTATATTTGTTTGGTTTATTAGTCAACCAAAACACACAAGATTGCTGCATAATATCTTTAATATATTCAATGATCATCAAATGACATGATATCATTCCAAATTATCAGGACTACAATGCAGCACGCACACTTGTCATATATTTGCTAACTGAAAAGAAAGTTTCACTGTCTTTGCATGCACATATATCTTTAAAATTGAGTGTTTTGGAGGTATCGGTATTTGAGTGTTTTAAATATTATATCTTAATTTTTGTATTTTCAAATAAGTTTAATAATTCACTTATCCCAAATACTGAAATCAATGAAACGCCAAGAATGTCCAGCTATTGTATAAGCTCTAATTTGCAGTGTTGTGTTATTAAAACAAGAAGAATAAAAGACCACTGACTTTAAAGTTAAAACGCCAAAAGCTTACATTTAGTCTGCAAGCCCACGTCCAATCAAATGGTCATCAGAAATCAAAGATTGTCGAATAGTGAGAGATTAGTGATGGCTGCACGCACAAGTGTTTGATGCTGGAAAACGGCTTTGTGAGGATAAGACCGTGGATTGTATTCGAGCAAATAAATTCACACGGCGCTTAGTTGTGGCCTAGTGATTTATATGAACACTGATTTGGAGAGATTGCGGCGTCTGCCGCTACGGGTGCCGCTAGCGGCGGAGCAGTGTGATTTTGAGATTGCGCTTTATTTGACTTACTATTAAAAGATTGTACTTCTAAGTGAGAGGCTCAGCAGTTTTATTTGCCTTACTGTGGGGACTTTTAGTTGTTATGTAGGAATATATATAAGCAAAGGGGCTTATATGTTTGGAAATATAATTTGGATATAAGTATTTGGTTATATTCAATCCGAGAAAGCTTCAATAATAAAAGACGATCATGATAAATAAAAGAAAATACGATTTGCATCAAAGTAAACATATATAAACTAAATTGAAAGTTTACGAATAAAGTAAATACAATAAGTAAACAAAGCGTAAACATCAGCCAAAGTGTGCTTTGAATTTGCCGCCCGCTAAACCGCCGAATTGGCTTTTATGCCATCAGGATTAAGTACAAAGCCGTAAACAAAGCCATGGATTGGCACATACCATCGACTAAAAGCCATCGGATTAGGTTAGCCATCGACAAAGCCGCCAGTTGGCTTTAGCCATCATTTCGAAAACCATCGGGTGGCTTATCACTATCAACTCTTTGGGAAGAGAGAATAGCCTAAATGAGATTATCTTTCTCGGGCTTAATCGATACCATGGAAAGTGTGACTAATTCTAAGATCGGAGGTTTTCTGATCTAAAAGCTTTAACACAAGTTGTGAGCTTTGTAGATGATTATTAAAGCCCCTTCGTGGGCTTATAAAGCTTATTTCTTGGGTTGTATGGTGATGAATGCCACTTCTTGGCTTTTTCAAGAGAGGTTTTCCTCTTTGGTGTTTGAAGGTTGGCTTTCCTTTAGAACATGTATGTTCTGACTCTATGCCTTTGCTTCCTATATATAGACAAAACCAATGTGGCACGGCTTAATTTGATGCGCACCTCAACTAATCACTTGCACAAAAGATAGATAACATTAATTAACTATCCACTTACCAAATACCCAAAATATCTTGGTGTAAGTTTGGCCCTAATTTTCTATGCTTACATAATGCCATAATTTTGGCTTTAGACCAAAATAAAGGGAGTAAACACTGACAATTTTGAGTGTAAACACTTCCCCCAAGTTTCATAAATTTGAGCAAAATTTGTGAACATAAACTCAACGGAGTTCTCCCCATGCAGAGTTCTGGTACTGCAGCCATGAAGTTTTGGCTTTATAATGCCTTAGCCCACATGGTCCCGAGTGAAACTTGTGGCAGAAAATATATAGCCTTTGAAAGGCTTTCAATAAAATTGGAAATATGACCATGAAGACTATGTAAAATGGGAGGAGCCATCCATGTTTCCACTCCAAACGCACTCTTTTCAAGATTTTGTAAGTACATGCTTTTCAGGCTATGGAGAGTGTAGAAGCCTTTCTTCTTTCTCATACTTTATGGAGATGTGACCTTAAGCCCCAGTGTTGTTTGGCTTATTAGGTCGCAGGTTGCTGTGGCTTAGCCGTGAGCGGCTTTACCTTGTAACAAGTCAAACAAATGCGAGAGGAAATTATGAGATTTATGTGGGATTTCTAATGACTAGCATATAAGCAATTCAAATTCATATGCATAAGCAAGAGAGCAATTATATCAAAGCATTAGTCAGCTGATCCCTTCAAGAGAGCATAGGTTGCGTGTTTGATGCATCGAAGGTAAGAACAAAGTGAAGGTGTAGTCATATACCTGCCAGTCTAGCTTTTAGACCAAAGGACCACCTCCAAGCTTTCTCTTCTGCTTGGAACTCCTTGGGCTACAAGCTTACCTCAGCCAGGATTCCTCCACCTTGATTGATTGCCTTCAATGGGTTTCTCCTAGAGCCTCAAGTGGAAGACACTCTAAAGATCCACTTGCTAGTAGTGAAATGGATGATGGATCATCAAAGAAAGGGGATGATGGCTATCCTTTCTCTTAGGATGCTTGGCTGTTTAGTGAGGAAGGAGGAGATATTTTCTTCTCTTTGGTTGACAAACTCCAATCCAAAGCCATACCAAATTATGGTTTGAAGTATGGTGATGTTCATAGAACATTAAGCCATATATATAAAAGAAGGTGGAAGTCAACTTTTGACTCCACTGTCTCATTCATGGCGGCCATTGAGTGCATTTTTGGGCTTTTGGGCTTTTGTAATATCAAGTCATCATATGCTTGAATAAAAGCCCAAAGTTTAGAACCCAATGGGCCCTAATGAACCAGGCACTATAAAAAGCCCAAAGAAAAACTGATCTTTTATCGGCTTCTATGATTTCATTAGACTTTCTAATTAAATCATAACACTCAATTAATTCAATTAGTGCTTCCATCATTCATATGGTTTCCACCACCGAGTGTCGGTGTACAATCATTTTAGGTTCTAATTAGCAAAGGCGGTGAGGTGATTGGTAATAGTCCAGTTGATTCGTTTTAATGTCAATCATACAGTGAATTCAAAACTATTTTAATTCTTTTCTTCTTTGATGATTACTAATTTAATCATCCATAAGATCCCACAAGCCATGAGTGACATCTAAGCATATATCATGGCTACCCAAGCTAATGTGAGAGTTTGTTCGGAGAACTATCCGATTGGAATTACAATGTGGTGATCCTTCTCTAATACTGGCCTACTCTCAATCACTATTAGGTATGGATATAATGTCAAACCCCTAATGTGGTTATACTATGTTATATGATTCTGTTAGTCGCCAAAGAACACTTTTCCATCACTCGCTCTGCGCTTGACCGAAGATTCCCAGATACATGCTCATGGAAATATTCTTCCTCTCGTGCTTGAGGATTGAAGACCCTTGTTGATCATTCACTTGCCTCCATGGTAAGTAGCAACACGACATACCAGCGGTTTTTCAGATTGGGGGTGGCTTTGACATAGTCAAAGGATCGGACTAACACAAGACAACTATGATATACTAAAGGTCAAAGTTACCCCATATTCCAATCAATGGAGTTACTTGCTTGACATGTAGGTAAGGGCCTTACATGCAAGTACTCCTTAGGTGTATTCAGTGACTCATTCCCTTAATGAGCACCTACATACTTGTCATGTAAGTGTCATTACGAATGGTGGGAACTTTCTCCATCCTTCCCATTTGAAGAGGAGAGGCGACATAAATGCATCTTTGAATTATGGATTGTCGAGTATCCCTCAAACAATCCCATGACAGAGACATTTGAACATCATAGTTTATGAGAGAAGAAGGTCTCTGCAGTCTAACCATTGGGTCTTGCTTCCATCAATCCATTGTCCATGGATTCACTATTTGGACATTTGCTCGCTATTGAGATTGTCTAATAAGTGACTTGCCCTTTTTCTTTAATATTTAGGGTTATCCATGCATACGGTCAATGTCTCAAAGTTTCTTCCAAAGATTGACTTTCAGGGCATATTTCCCAACACGATCATCTTAATCAAATCATTTTCATGTGGACTTATAAAATTGGTTAGAGCCATTTTGGATCTTCTCAATGGCAAGAACTTATTCTTTCTTGATTTCACTTCCAAAAGAAATTCCTCTTGTTTAACTTGGAGAATCAATTTTCTCAGCAAATGTTTCCTTAGTTGAGATGAGAGAGCTTATTGTAACAAACTTAAAGCTCCAAGTATTCTAGATTGTCATCTTCTCTTTCCAAGAATAATACCATATAGCTTGCATTCATTTGTCTTCACAGACTATAAAGGATCTCTTCCAGAATTTTGGACAAGTCATCTTCTTGTGATCACTTAACCTCTTTGTGAGTTTCTTCTCAGTAGCCATTGATTGGCTTCTCATAGGAATTCCACTAAAATTATCATTTATTAGAATAATAACTTGGTCATGACTTCCCCAACTGCTCTATATGCTCATGAAGATACTTTGATAATCCAAGCCATTTGTTGGCATAATGCAATCATAGTTTCCATTCAATTGAATATTATTATCAAAATAATAACCTTCATCATAGCATAAGTGAAGCCAATCTTTCGTTATTATTATCCGATTGATAACCAATTTGATCGCCAGCCATAAGTGAGCCAACTATCATCTTCTTCCCTCATACTCGAGCAAGATTGATATGTTGAGATAAATCATGAACATAAGGTTTGTTCATAATCTCTACATAAGTATCCCACCGGGCGTGCAAAAATAATAATGAAGCAAATGGGTCCTGGCTTGATTGTAGGCTAGTGATTTTATATGAATAGCCGATTTGGGAGATTGCGAGGCGTGCTTGCTTACTGGGATCTAGCTAAGCGGGGCGGTATATGTGCGTGATTTGAAGATTGCGCTATTGACTTATAACCAAAAGATTGTGCCTTTAGGGGCTAGGAGGCTCAGCCGGTTCTTCTGTTGCCTTGCACATTAAGGACTTCAATTGACATGTGAGGGCACCATATAGCAAGGCTTGCTATGTTTGAAATATAGATTGGATATAAGGCGGTTATATTCAATCCAGCTTTAATAATAAAAGACGATGACGGTAAATAAAAGAAAATACGATTTTACATCAAAGTAAACATATATAAGAAAACTAAATTGAAAGTTTAGAATAAAGTAAATGCAATAGTAAACAAAGCTGTAAACATCAGCAAAGTGTGGTTGGGTTGCATATAAAGCCACTTCGGGTGGCTTTATGCCCATCGAGATTAATTTTGGCTATCTAAACAAAATAGCCGGATTGGCTTTATACCATCGACAAAGCCACCAGTTGGATTTAGCCATCGACAAAGCCGCCAGTTGGCTTTATGTCGACAAAGCCATCCGGATTAGCTGTATCGACATAAAAAGCCACTGGTTGGCTGGCAGCCACGACAAACGCCAGTTGGCTTTAGCCATCGACAAAGCCATCGAGGCTGGCTTTTATGCCCCATCAACTCTTTGGGAAGAAGAGAATAGCTAAATGAGATTCTTTCTAGGGCTTAATTGATACCTGAGGAGAGAAAGTAAAGGCGAGCTAATTCTAAGATCGGGGTTTCTGATCAAAGCTTTAACACAAGTTATGAAGCTTTGTGAATGGACTTAAAGGCATACGTAGGCTTATGACCTTTCTTTAGGTTGTATGGTATTGAATGCACCGCTTCTTGGCTTTCAAGAGAGAGAGTTTTCCTCTTTGGTGTTTTGAAGGTTAGCTCGCTTTGGGGAACATGTATGTTACGAATTTTGTTTGATTGTTTGAGTGTCTGACTCTATGCCTTTGCTTCCTATATGCAAACCAAAACCAATGTAAAGCAATAATTTGATGCACTTTCAACCTAATCCCACTTGTAAGATAGATAACATTAATTAACTATCACTTAAATACCCAAAATATCTTGTGATTTTAAGTTTGCTTCATTTCATCTTCCCACATAATGCCATAATTTGGCTTTAGACGAAAATAGAAATTAAACGACAATTTTGAGTGTAATGATTGTTTCCAAAATAGCAGATTTACTGTCACTCCAGGCTCCACTCCAGCTGGCAGTGCATGCTTCTTTCTTTTCACGCTAGCTTTCTCTTTCTATTCACTTTCCTTTGTGGATTGGTGATTGGTAAAGTGACATCCTTCAATTTCAAGTAATCAAAGTTTGAAGCGCTGAAAGTTGGGGTTTCATTCAAGAATTAATTGGCAGTAAAGAAATTTATTCCAATTTCTTATAGCGCGTACAATATTTCTTAACTTTCCCAACGTTGGATAACATTTCAAATTCTCACATATGGGTGATCAATCTACGTACATTGGCTTCTCAATCACATCATTTCCCTAGTACTTTGCTAGGATGGTCTTGCGATATGAGCTCTAGATTCCTGAACTTATTTAAGAACAGGCATATATACTTCTGTGTGCAAATAATGCAATAAATGTTTAATAATAAATAAATAAGCACCACTACGAAATAGTCATTACGCCTTTATTTTTATTTTTAATTAATATGCATTTTATTAGAGATATTACTTCTATATTCTACTCTCACAAGATATGTGTCATATATAGTGGCGAGATCAATTTTTTCTTGTTGGGCAAAATATAAAAGCATCAAATGAATAACAAAGACTTTTTAAAGTTAAACAATACAAATATCATTCAAACTAAATGTCTCCCACGGCGGGATTTTTTCATATGTAAAGCGTTTCATGATAGTTTTAAATTATCAATACAAGCAAAACATCTTTCTCAATGTAAACGAAGCAAGCTATCACTCAACCGGTGATCTCCCATACATTATGAAGGGGACTTTTGATAATTTTCATATCATGAAAACATATGTAATTAAATTAATAATCAATCTTAAGCATCCACCGTACTCTCTTAACTACAAAATCACAATTAACAAACACATTCACATCATAGCTTCCACAAAAATTATAATTCAAATAAGCATAAATTCATAATCACCAATTCATTATCAAAACCTTAAAAACTAATAAGAAATATTCCAAATGAAAAACACTCCAAGCCATATGAAACAAATAATGAAATTTTGTATGAAACTTTGGAAATTAAGGAATAAGAATTTAGGAGTTAAATTATACATACTTGGTGTATTGTTCTTACCTAAAATTGCCTTGTTGTTGACGGGGTCTTAGAGATAGTGGCGCCCAGGAGAGATTAGGGGAAGGAAGTAGCGATGAAGAAATTTGAGTGAATGATGAATTTGAGAGGTGAAAATAGAGGCTAATTTAGTTCTTTACTTGCGCATATAGGATGACAAATGATAATTGAGGATCACGGAGATTAAAAAAGCGACATCATTTCTTGAAAAGCGACATAAATTTGCATATAGAATTTTTAAACAAGGGACCAAAAGCAGCGCCGTTTTGGTCAGGGACTAAAAAGACTCATTCTTCTTCCTCATGAAGCCCAAAGGCTGCCCAACAATAGCAACCCGCAAGAAGAAATTTGTGAAGCACCACGCTGACCCCAAATCTTCAAGATTTTTGCGCTCTGGGTAGGCAGAGCGCCCACCTTGCCACAAGGTGGATCCACGCCCTTCAGTCGGTCATATGCTCTAGATGTCACGTTCAAATTTACCATTTTAGAGTAGTACATTGCTATTTTGTAATTAGTGGATTATCTTAGTGGATATGGTCTTCTTCTTCTTCAATCTACAGCAGCACGAATTAGGCCTCGTATAGCTTGACTAGTAACCATAAGTTATGCTAAAAAAAATAAAATAAATAAATAAACATTACACTGCACCTAAAATTATTGCGGTGCCACTACCTACCATGCATGCAGATGCAGTAGGGTGATGATTCAGCTGAAGTCTCTCCAAAACAAAACTTTTACTTCTGAATATGGACATTTAAACCTGCTCAAATGAAAGTGAAAAAACTTTACAATTATGGATTAATTATTTAATTAGGGCCTTAAGTATTGTTTTATATAATATAACTCAGTCGTTTGTAAAAGGCTCTTCCGTGGAGTGTGGAGAGATGTTGCCCTCATAATTTTGTGAGTTCTGCTGGAAATTAGCAATGCTGTTTTATACCAAAAGCCTTCTAAAAATTAAATCTCATATATTAATAATAAGAATAACAATATAAATAATATATTAATCATCACTCAAACAACATTTATTTATAATAAGAACAACAAATAAACAAAAAAAGAGAGAGAAAAAAGGAAATTTGGCATTTTTAAATAAGTTATTTACTTTGAGTACTTTATTTATTTATATATAAATATGTTAATTGTTTATACACAAGTACCACTATTAACACACAAGTAGGTCAACTGTTTATACACAAGTAGCGTATATATAAACGATTGAGCCTAATTGTGCACTCAAGCAGTCAGTGCCACCAAAGTTCAACTTATTTACAAGGAAATGTCACGCCTCCTTCTTCTATTAATTACGATCTTTTTGCCACCTAAGCTTGACATACTTGAAAATGTAAATTAAGCCTCTTTTTTTGTCCTTATTATTATTAAGTTGTTATTGAATGTTTATGATAAAATTTTAATCTCAAGGGATGTTCATTAAAATATTATTTTAAGCCAAAGAACAGCATATTCATTGTGCGTTATCCTTTTTATGTACATATGAAGATATAAGCGAGCGAATCACATTTGAATATCATTTGTACTCAATTTTGCTTGTTTAATATTTTCCGAGCTCGAACGGCAAGCGGCGGATTCTTATGCGGCAGACTTGAATTCTTACGAGTTATTTAACAATAATAAGTTGGTTACGATTTTGTAAAAGCTTTTGCTCTATCGCAATCACGAGTTTATGCATAAGGGTTGACTATCACATATCGAATATTTTTAAATAAGAGTATTATATAGTTAATTGTTGATAAAACTCCAAATAGCATTTTCTTTTCACCAAAATTTTTTCTCACTTATCATTAGGAAGACAAAAATTTCAGGGTATATTCCTATTCAATAATCCTTGATACTATAATGTTGTAAAAAAAAAACATCACCATACAAATGAGCATTAAATTTGTAGCAATATCTTTCCTCTAAAAGTTCTAAAGTAGATATGAGCACATGGAATGACAAACAGTTTGACAATTAAATTTTGGTTTAGCTTATTTTGTTGCTTAAGATTTAGAGGTTTTGAGCCGCAACCAAGTCCTATTTCCACAGAGAAATAAGAAAAGCTCTATTAAAAAATCTTTCTAATTTTTTGTTAGAAAAAAATTATCCAACTAAATAAATGTGAATAAATGGGCGAGCTTGAATGCAAGAATTATTATATTATCCTTACAAAGCATTTAATCAAGAGTTAAAGACGTTTTTCTTATTATTTAATGAAGTATTATTATTTGTCAGCTTGAATGTCCAGGCCAGGCTCAAGCCTTCCTCAAGAGTTGTCTCATAAAAAATTTTGGAGCTACTCACGACTTTTCACAGGCCAGACACACCAATGCTCAAGCTTGGCTTGTTTTTAATCCCGAGCCGAGACTAAACTGGCTTGATTCTTTCACGAAGCCCCGAGCTTCAACGAACTTGAACCGATCACGAGCTCAGAAGCCCCCCCATCAAGCATAATGGGTGTAACCACAAAGCCTTAGGGGGTGAATAGGCTTAATCAATTTTCACAAACTATAATTGTTAATCACGTTGATCAAGTATGCAGCGAGATAGAAAACAAGTTGTGATTAGCAATTTGCAATGAGTGAATGCAAATATGGCCAGTTGGGATTGAAAGCGGATATCAATCTTGTTAAGCGGATAAATAAATTCACCCAGAAACTAAATCACATAATACAAGTTGCTTTAAGTAAAACTCCCAACACATAAAAAAGAAACATCATAAAATTTTTAGCTAATGAAACAAATCTACTATGAGAAAACTA
The DNA here is from genome assembly GCA_018257905.1 of Gillenia trifoliata. Classification (NCBI taxonomy): domain Eukaryota; kingdom Viridiplantae; phylum Streptophyta; class Magnoliopsida; order Rosales; family Rosaceae; genus Gillenia; species Gillenia trifoliata. The sequence goes on along the minus strand of CM031088.1, from coordinate 6,117,644 downwards.
ACACATAGACTAGCCCAATGAACTTACATGTAAGACCATGACGCAACCTTGGCCCTGGCACTTAGGACACCCTCCAAGACTCCCGAACTTACGGCGGCTGCGTCGTCTTTCGCCATATTAGCAATCTCACTTCGATTCTTCTATATAGAATCTTCCATACATAATCTCAAGATATGGAATTATAGTGAACCCTAGAAACATCTCAAACAAGGAACAAATCTTCTAGGAATATGATATGCACATAGACTCTCTCAAAAATTGTTTACTTACACAAAATATTTTATCTCTATTCTCTGTGTGTTTGTGTGTGTATATATTATGCTCTCATCAACAAAGCCAACACATATTTAATGAATCATAACAAAACCCTATACCTAAATTCAAATTTTAGTAAGAACTGAATCAAAACCTTACAATTAAACAAATAAGGATCAATGACTTAAAATAATTCCTTACACAAATTCTAAGCTAGAAATGAAAAGCATATATTATTATATAATTAACCCAATTAGCTTAAATCAAAATGGGACTGAAATGCTGAGATATCGTGCAAGTTGAAATGACACTTGATTACGCACACGCATAAAAGCATTTGTATTAATCTAAACCACCTAAGAATGCATGTAGGTTTCTAAGTCTTGCCGTCCTAAACTTGGGAATTGTGATTTAGTTACCATAGGACAGCAATCATCGGTTGGACTTGATCTCAAATAACTTCAGAGTAGAACCAATCCTAATATATGGAGCTCAACTTACACACAAGGTTTGGAGCTGGGGAAAATGCAAGTGCAATAAATGTACTAATATCTCCGCTTTGGTTGAGTTTCTTGTTTCTCATCCTCACAAGCAACACAAAAATATTTTCTCAGCCCAAATTAGACTCCAACCAATCTAATTTTCACACTTATAATTCATCATTCAAACAAGAACTTCTATTCTACAGATTAGCATCATCATCAAAATAAGCAATTTCTCACTCAAGAAGCATTTTCATGTTCAAGCTTTTATTCAGCATCATCAAGCATTCAATTTGTGAGACAGAAGAATTTACTATTACCCATTGAACTTTCTCATTCTCAAGCACATTCAATTGTTTGGACATCTTACATTCTTCTTTTTCAATTGAAGGGATATCATGATCCTCTGAAAGCTTCCTTGCATGATTCTTCATAGCTTAAATTATGTGCATACTACATTCACTTTCATGACTTTCAACATGTAGGTTAGTCTTAGAATTCAATTTAGCAAAAAAGTCCAGTCCATGGACTCAATAGCTACATCGTCGGGGTAAGTTGGCAAATAGACCGACAATGCACCACATCTCACGTACTCGTAAAAGGTAGGCGAAGTCCTCGACTTAGCAGGAATCGACTATTCTTGTTCGCGAATAAAGCCCAGATACGTGAGGATGCGATACATTTCTATATTCTTAGAGATTCCTGGCAATCTAGGAATTGCAGCGTGCATAAGTAGTCACCCCTTCTTAGAGGAAACAATATACATTTTCTAGATATTGTTTAGGGTTCTCAGTTTAATGCGGATCTAGTATCCCACAAAGGTCTCTCTTTAGAGCTACTATATAAACCCTCATCTAGGTCATATCTCTGTACTTTCCAATTATACATGAATTTACATCACTTAATTCTTTGCATATTCTCTTGCCCATTGCTTGAGTCTTAGTTGGTTACTAACTGACCAACTAAAGCCTTTAGCCGGTACCCACATTCACCTTAGGTTGTTCACGGTTCATCTTTTTTTCTTACATTTGGCCGGATTAGCGTTAGACCACTCACCTGCGTGAGTGTGCGAATTTGGTTTCAACAGGAACTCACAATGACGCCTGTGAATTTCATTGCCATCACTAGTATTAAGTTTGGTGTGTACTACAATACAACAAAAATGTTTGAAGAATAAGGATGATGTATTTGCCGATTTGCTTTAGGAAGGATGTGTTGTGTTTACTTGGGAGCAAGTTTTCTTTTGTATTAGAGAATAAAGTAACCCTCACAAAAATAATTCAAGCATACCAAGATTGGAACCCTATTGAAAGGCTGACATTGATAGGTTGTAAGGGGTCTTCATCACACAGTGTGCTCACCAACTGTGTGTATGCAGTGATAATCAGCAGTCTGTATTTCTCCTTTTGCTACCCAATTTTGTCGATTTGGCCAGAGATTCGTCGCTGGTGGGAGGCAGCTAGACTTTCAGTAGTATACTTGAACAAAGAATCGTCACAGGTAGGCATTCCGTAAAAGCATTGACAAAAAGAACTGACACAAATAATAAGTTATAACCGAGTTTACAGAGGCTATAACACCCCCTACTAGCGTTATGATTCATGTCATATAGTTATAACACTTATGCTACTTTACACGACTCACAATTTAAATCTTCTAAATTATATATGCAAATTGATTTCCAAGTCTGGTAAATTAAAGAGGATATTGGAACTGTTACGAAGAACATAGAGGAGAAGAAAATACGATATTTCTAAAATTTACAAACTAGCTAAGCCAATAGAATTATAAGTTAACAATAATAGTATAGAATAGAGTAAACTGCTAATAAATACGATGACAAAATATTTCTCTTGGACTGTACTGCCGTATTAAGTGAAAAGCAAAGCACTACTCAAATGGTCAATGGCATATCAAAAACGAAAAGTCTAAAGTGGTGGGAAATGCTCGTTTCAATAAAATGATGCCATTTGGCTTGTTGTATTACATAACTTCATCTCCTTGCCAGACAGCCGTGTCAAGACATGTGAAACATGTTTTCACTTTCTGTCATGTGAGGAAGAGTAGACAAAGAATGCGTGAAAAAGAGAGAAGAAAGAAAGTACAAATCATAGCAAGGAAGGCATCAGCATGTTGTTTTCGTATTTAATTCTTGACTCAGTTTAAATTTGAAATTAATTCCTTGACAGTGACCCTTGTTCAAGGCAGAGGCTCTGTATGGCTAATCCTCTAAATCTAGTGATTATTTCGGTCGCAGACATCTTTACCCTTCCTATATTGAGTCAAGCCCGGCCAATATCCTAATCCTTAAATTTGTTACAATTACTATCAATGTAAACATTGTAAATATTGTCGTCGTATTACACTATCAACGTTGTTGATTACAACTGGGCGTCGTATGACAGCACATAGGCCAGAATATTACAATAACAATGTTCCATTTAATACACTGATTACGTACTATTGCATTATAGGTATGGGTTGCTTACAACAATATAACATGCAACATGAATTTACAAAAGGAAGACATGATTCACTATGATGAGTTCAAGCTTACCTCTAAGGTTATATTAATTATGATGAAAGTTCAAGTTAATAACAAGGAATGACATGGTTATTACTGTAACAGGTTATTAGTTCCATTATGACATTCATTGCATTATCAGGTAGAAGTTTGTGCTTCAGCGTGATTGAATTACAGAAAGTTAGCATTTATTATTACACCATGGATGTATTATTATATAGTAAATGGATATTGCAGGAGTATTGAAATTTTTAGCATTATATCATGCGTTGAATTACAAGAAGATACAGTTTATGATGGTTCAAAATTCCCATCCAAGTTACATAAATTATGATGAGTTCAGAATTAATAACAAAGAATAGCGTAGTTATTACTATAACAAGATTGTTAATTCACAGTGACTGACGCTTTGTACATTGTCAATGTAGATTTTTGTACTTCAACATGATTTAATTACAAAGAATCCGTGTGTATTATTACCATTGACATACTATTACAATTATAAGCGTATATTATTGCTAGTAGACATTATGCACTTTATACTATAATTTGTATTATAATATAGCGTCAACAGCACAAGGTCTAAGGTAAAGGTTTGCCATAATCGTTCAAATTTACACTCCTAAGGTGACATAATTATCGTTATGTTGATTATAAAATGACATTTGGTATTGGGAGAATTGTTGAAAAAATCGAAGAATCGAAACATGAACAGGCAAAAGCCCAGAAGAAAACAGTTGACCAAAACCGGGCAGCAAGAAGGAAGCCGAGCATTTCGGTTAAGTTTTAGGTTCATGCCCAGACGGACCAAACTATGACAGAATTGTATATTTTATTTATTTATTTATTTATTTATTTTAATTCGTGTCGTATTTTGGTGGTTAAAATGCAAGATTCCTAATTTACTAGGTAGATCTTGATCAAGAATGTTTGACCTTTAAGGTCAATTTGCCAATTCAATTCCCTCGCTCTTTCCGGTTTCGATTTTCTCTCCCGAATCTCACACTTATCTATCTTCTCAGTTCTCCTTTGTAAATCTGCCTTTGTAAATTCCCGATTTGGGTTAAACATACCCTCTTGCTCTGAATTGTTTAACGAAAAATAAAAAAGAAATCATGACCTTTCCCAGAGTTCTGACCAAAACTAGGCTTAAGCTTCCACTTTCTCTTAATTCTCCTCAGGACATTTATTGCATCGTCTCCCTCTACTTGTGGTATCGGCCTTACACTACCAATGCTGACTCACCCTCCTTTGCCTTGCGGCATACTAACATCTCATTTCACTGAAATAATTAAATTTTGCTGTTTTTGTGTTGATTTGGTTTCAATCTTCACGATGCATATCGTTCTCCCAGAAAAGTGAACCTTTGATCATGAGATCAACTACTCTTTAGTGAGCTCTCGATGAAAGTAATGCACTGCTGTGTGTGCGGTTTTACTGCACCGTCTCCAAGTCTGGGGTTGTTCCCGAAATTCAAGGCATCCGGACGGCCGTCACTGGCGACACCAGAGCCTTCTCTTCTCTTTGTATTTTTGTTTTTAAGTGATTAGAAAAGAAGAAACTAAAAATTATTATTAGGATTGCATTCTAAGATTAATTTGGTAAATTAGGTAAATTAATTACGAAAAATTAGAAAGATGTGGAATTGATATGCATGTGGAATTTTAGATTGTACAAAATTACGAGTGATAAGTAAGTTAGGTGGATTGTCAGTACTGTGATTCATACGATAAAGGGTTGCTCGATGCTTTATCCCGGAAAATTTGCCAAAGAAGCTATTTCATTTACATTATGCATGAGAATTAGTTCAAAGGAGTAAGAAGGGAAAAGTTATAGAACAGCATATGAAATTCTTGAGAAGTATTTTATTTATTACGAAGGGTGTGGAGTTATAGGGTGTTTTAGTTAGTTGCTAAGAAAGGTTAAGTGTTACATAGTACTGGAAGTCTGGAAAATCAAAGTCTCCAAACTTGGAACACAGTAACATTGGACTTGCTATATGGAAATTGAATCTCATGATTTTCTGAACTTATTCTTATTCATGTATCTCACCTTGAACATTTGTGATTCCGTTTCCAATACCACGATTCCGATGAATAGAGTAGATTTATAATCGGTTAGATAGTTGCCAACAATTTGTTAATATTAAGAAATGTTAGCGATTGTAATTTGGTGCTCAAAGTTTCCATTTGTAGTACTATCTCATGGTTGTTGTGGCTTTTAAGTAATTGATCAATCCTGATTGCATTACCTAATTAATTTGCATTGTTGATTGGATTTTGAGTGTTTCAAAGTGCGTTTCACATGTTTTGTTAATACAGGCTAAATGCCCACCATCTTGTGTTGTTTCAATGGATGACATTGACCTTGAAGAGATTATTTAGGCTTCGATTTTCGTTTTACATAGTGCTAATATCTCTTGATTTTAAGGTTTTAGGTCTTTGTATGCAAGGTTGCTGTGACGTCAAATACTTGCCATCACTCTTGGCGAGGTATAATTATCTTGATTTTATCTCTTTCCAAATAAATGTCTAAGTTTGCTATTTTTATGAGTGTAGATAAGATGTGTGAAATGGGTGAAGAGGAGTGCACATGAGTTGGACATGAAAGTTCTTCATGTATACTCAACCTTGATTGATTGTGAAGGCACTGTTTTGTTCATTATAGATAAAGACTTCTTCAATGTTTTTATTAATTTTCTAGGTTTTATAAATTTGATTAGAATTTACAGTTTAGCGGTAGTTTTTATTTTGTGTGCATTTAGTGCATCGGTAATTGGGTTTTGATTTTGTGCATTTTTAGGTGAACTTGGTTGTGATTGATGTTGGGCTATAAATTGGTGGAATTCTGTATACACATCTTGGACACAGATGGAAAGAGCTTTGGCATGAAGCAAGGGCACGATAGTGCCAAAAAATTGCCACCCCTACTTCAGGTGGCGGAGGAGCAAAAATATTATTCTTCACTTGTAACCCTTGCATCTTGGAGCTCATTCACAATGTACTTACACATCTAGTAGCATCTACGAGGGCATGGATTTCGATGCACTTTGCTGATATTTTTTGGTTGGGTCACTCACCAATTTTTTTTATTTTTGGGTATGTAAAAATAATTAATTTGGTGATTGTTGCTTAAATTTATTTGGACTTATTTGAACTTGCATAAGTTATAGCTAGATTTGTTGAATTATAATATAATAAATTTTTATACATTATAAAGCCCAAACTGAGGCCCAAAACATGATTTTTTTAAAAATTACATTAAATTCAAATTTAATTGAGGCCCAACATTACTTGGCTTAAAATCAAAGCCAAGACAGTGCATAGAAACCAGGCCGGCGGGTTTTTCACCAAAAAAATTCGGTTTTCGAGCGAACTGAACCGACTGCTTGTTCATTCAGTGGTCCTGATTTAAGTCAATTAGCTGACCAAACACGCCCACCCCTAGTTGAGTATTACAATACCAAGGTTGCGGGTGCCAGTGTGTATGTGAGGTTACATGAGATGAATACGTTCAAATTCACAATCCAATATTACATAATTATCTTAAGCATTTGTGAATTACACCAGGAGGCAATTTGGTATTATACCAGGTTTTCCTTCACAGTGTGGACGTTTGATAATTACTAAGACTAGTATAATATAGTCAAAGCAGCTATTCAATTTTAGATTAACGTTAAAATTCAAAGATACAGCATATTTTGTAGATAAAATATAGCATGTGTTAAATGTGATTGTGTAAATCTGAGTAGATATGGATTAGGATATTGCATTATATGGGATTAGTTTCCTAATGTAAGTATGCTGACTGCTATAAATAAGGCACTGGCATGAAGATAACACATCTGTCTGAGTATAATAATTATACAGCCTTCTCTACTTTCTCTCTTCCATGCTTTTGCCCCTGAAATATTGAATTGCAACCATTACTTGACCACGCTCTGTGTGTGCTCAAGAAATTATCACAGGAGTTACGGCCATCTTCAATCATGCAGGAACATTAATTTAATAGTTTTACTTTGATTTATTTATTTTATTAGAATTAATATGCTGTTGATTCCAAATTTTCCCTCTGCTTTGAGACAAAGATTCCTTGTGATGGCCCCAGGTGGAAATTAGGGTTGAAGGCAATCCTGTAAACAGATTGTTTCACCGAAAGCCGTCATTCGCCGGCCAATCCAGGTTCACCTAACCACGGTCGATTGTGTTTTTGTATACGATTTGCGCGAACCTTCGCATGATGCATAACCCAATTTTACTGCGTTTACTTGAATTATTGATCTTACGCGTATTGTGTTTAGCATGGTATTAATACTCCTCTTGAAATATATTAAGTGAATTGATGATAAATGTGAGGCAGAAGGAAAAATCAAAGGGTTTTTTCTATTATTTTTTAACTTTTCTACAAAAACATCAATTGCGTTTTACAGAAAAAAACTGAAATTCTTTGCAGAAAAAATTTGAAAAATACAAAGAAAAAAAGAAAAACCTAAGTAAAACCAAAAGTAGAGCTCTTATTAAAACAAGCCTTTGCAAGGCGGTGGCTTAATAAATAGAACCTTTCGAGCCGCACGAAACCGGTAAGGCCCAACTTGAGAGTCAACGATCACGGGTTCGAGACATCGTCTTAATCTTGCCGAAACATTAGGTTGCACAGCCACCACGGTAATAGAGACCATCTTGGTGCACCTGCGCCACCTCGAGATGACTTGATCATCTGGAGTGGTCCCAAACCAAAAACCCGACGTTTTTGGCGGGGAATTGGAAGCGATTTCCCGGACGGGGAGTACGCCGGTTTTCTTCGAACCTAATCGGGTTTCTGCAGGCATTGTGTCGACATAGCTCTATCTCAGCTGCCCCCACATTGCTCAGGATGGAATGAGGCTTTCGACCTGCGGTGCCACTTGATTTCCCAGACAACTGCTGGAATCACTGCGGCTACAGGACACCCATGTTGGTTCACTCGCCTCATACAAGAACCGGCCCCTCTTGGGCTTGGGCTCTCTCGGCCGCTCGCCAGCCCCAAGCGGGCGTCGCGGCGACCCCAACACGGGCCATATTGCTGGGAGGCTTGTAGCCACGGCCCGAGAAGCTTGCGGCTTGCTCCAGCCACGTGCTCTTTCTTTGGCCCACGATGGGCCTACGTCTTCTAAGGCACCACGACCACAAATTCGCTGACCCGGTGACTTCCAACCTCGCCAGCGGCCGTGTGGGCTTTGGACCCCCAGCCCTGTTTTTGGGCTCGCTGGTCAAAATTCTTCATTTCATGACGGTCGGCCTCTGTTGGTTAGACTTTGCCATTTAACCCGACCACCAAAAATTATTTGGGTCATGGTACCAGAAGCAAGAAGGTCCATTAGACCTATATTTCACTAACTCCATTTCATGGAATAGATCATTAGTTATGCACTTATTTGTGCCCCTACCAATGTTGTTGAAGTACCATTCTGTAATCAATTTGTGAGACTATTTTGCTTCACCTAACACATATGGAAAACAAAATTTTGACATAAGAGAGCACATTGGCGAAACCCCTATCTTTTGGTTTAAGTTTACAGACAATTTTTTCCTTTTTGTTTCCCAGATGATTGTTTTGGTAGCGCTGGAGAAATTTTTGGATGTTATTATGGATATTGTCCTCGAATAGCAGATTAGTTGAATCATGTTTCTTATACATGTGTGAGATTCAATTAACATGTGATAAAGTATAAATAGATTCAATTAACATGTGATAGAAGTATAAATGTGGGGAAGTTAAATTTGTCTGGATGGGCGTCCGACCCGCGCTTTTTAGCTGTACCTAAATACGCCTCCTAACCATAGCAATTGGTCTACTATTTGATTAAGGGCAATAGCAGCGCACCTTGTTAACCAGTAATGGTCTTTGAATTACTATTAGGGCCTTATATTCTCCGTTCGGAAGAGCGTTATTAGTTATAAGGATATTTGAAGAACAATGATCATAAAAACCTTTATAGAAAATAGAGTGACGTATCTTTTGTCACCTTCAAAATAGGCTTCCAGAAGGCTATATTTGGGGCGATGGGCTACCTCCCAACTAGGACATGCCACATATAGGCGGCAGAAGTCGGGGTGATTAAATGAGTTGCCCGCTTTGGCGACCGTTTGGAACATTAGTCCAAGTACGATGCAATATCGTACAAAATGCATCACGCCACGAAGTAAGGATTTTTGTGCTACAAGCACACTTTTGAAACACATGGGTGGGGAAATTGGATTTTACATCATCCCCCCAGCAAGAGTTACTACCGCCAACCCTCTTTTACAGAGTGGATCAAAGGGAATAATGTGGACTCTTCCAGCAAAAATACGGACCATGTAAATATGGTTTTGGTTGATGCTCCCATTTTACAATAATTCATACTTCATCACATACACATTCTTTGCCTAACTCTGGCCAATTCTTACTTGAGGCTCACACCACCCTAATTATCCCATAAAGTCTAGAAGGAAGCTGGATAATGCGGGAGAATTTATATCGACAGTGTTCGATAAATGGCCATGTTTTGGGCTTGAGTGAACATTGAATTCACACCCCCTGTTCAACTGAATAGCCTCGAAGCGGTCGCCAGCGCGTGTCATTGATGTGGACCTTGGTGAGCGCTTTTAAGCTTTTTCGGTTCTGCCTAGGGATATGCAATCTTGCTTAATGCAGCCATGTTAGTCCGCACGAGGCCCATTGCTACCCGATGCTTCCTGCGATTACAATTGTAGTTTCTTTGAGATACGAACTGGCGTTCGTATTTACGCATTTTGGGTATACCTTCTGCCATATTCTTTCGCCGCAATGTACCAATATGAGTCCTCAAAGAAGGATGTGAATCTTCCAGCCGATTGTGATTCTCCTTAGAATTAGCTTTGACCGCCTGCGCGATCTTATGTGATTTGCGGATTGTCGCCGATGAGGCAGTCTTCCCGCCGTTAAGGGGGAGATAGAGCGTCCAGCGTTCACGAAGAAGCGAAGCGCAGAATTTATCATTGAGCGTCCCCACTATATCTCATCTCGATCCCATCTTCTAGATTTGATATGTGACTCCAGATAGCTTTCTCTGATCTAGATAAGTAGCGAATCATATATACGACGCTCGCAAACATACTGCCAAGGATAGGCGTACCTAACGGTTGTCGAGTCAACATCCACTGAAGGAGTGTGCCGCCTGAAAGGGCGGTTGGCATACGGAGCGGCACGAGCCACAGCTGACAGCCTAGCCAAATCAATCATTCCTGGCTTTGTGTGACAGATCATTCGGTTAAATTCACCTCCCTAGAAGTGAAGTATGGCACAAAATGAATCCCTTCCTGCGTTCGCTATCTCAACCATTCCACCTCACGCCAGAAATTAATCCGGATTATCCACAGAGTTTGTAGTCTTGGTCAAATTTGTACGCCATGGATGAGTTAGCGGGTTGGAATGAGATTATCGCCGATGATATTCACGTATATGGTAGCTACCGAAATAGTGGCGGCGATATGAGCGTATTCCGTTGATGAATATCGGTAATACAGAAGCGATTGTAGTCGAAGCCGGAAACTAGCAATCCGGTCGGGCTTGATTCACATACCCCGAAACGTAAAGTGTTTGGGCACAATAGTTCCTACACTTCCCATGTAAATACGTTAGCTACAAGTGGGTTTTATATTAAGGAATGAAATGAGGAAAAGAATGAAATAGTGCAATACAAAGCACGCCTTGTGCAAGTTTCTCTCAAACATACGAGATTGATTAAGGTGACTTACTACAGTAATGAATGAATTATAACGTTCCACTACCTTATCAGTTTAGTGATTTCGAAAAAGCTGAATATACGAAGCTTATTTACGTGGTTATGCTTTGTGTCTATGAGGATCTTGATGCAAAACATGCACATGGAAGTTCCCGAAGGACTTATAAGGTCAATCCAAATAGTTCTAGACCACGAACACCCTCTCTATTAGATTAGGGCATTTCCTTTACGAGTTGGAACAATGCAGGCGGATGGTATACCCGTTTAGTGAATATTTGTTCAGGTTAGGATATGAATAAACTATGCCCTGCATGTACAAAACTTGAATTTGCAAAGTTAAGGTCTGCCATTAGCATAAATCTCATAGACTCACAGAAGAAGCAGAAGCTTTCCTTTTTGAAGTCGAATTTGAGATGAAGAATCTTGGAACTTCGTTTATGTCTCAGGCCAGTTTTGAAGGCAAAGTTCTATAGTATTCTAGTCCACCAAGTCGAACTACACCGGAAGGTGTTGCTTTTGAAATACACCCATGACCATTCATACAACAGGTCAAATGAGATCGCTTGAAAGGTTGTGGAACTTGAAATTCTATATCTAAGTTCAATTAGCGCTTTATTGTACTTCTATCATTTGCATTATGCATGACATCTCATTCGTTGTTGATCTTTTGATAGACACAACCGCTGGCGCCTATATTACCACCAAATAGGTGTTAAGAGCGTTTTCCGTTACTCACGGTTTGGGCTTATTCTATCCTACAGCATCCTCAAAGAATTAACCCACGACACTTGGTTATCGAATGATGCCTACGCCTTCAGGATCACGGCTGATACAGGACTATCCATCACATTCGCTGGGAGCCGTTCCAAGCGGATTATGTTTTCACGGGTGAACACACCAATATCTTCAGAAGTCAATAATGGAATTGTAGTTGCGTCTTGAATACGCCAGCCATTACTGCAGGCCGCGTGTGGCGAATATTGACATATAGTTCTTCATCCTTTGTTGGTTCAACAGCGATCTATGAAGACAATCGCGTATTATCGTGATTCCACCTTTGTTACATCAAGAAGTCAACACCAAGCATATTACGTCTACCATCACATCGACATAAACGCTCCGGAAAGTTGAAGTCAAGCATATTCGATCCGAAGACAACCTTGCACAGGCCTCTTCATGATCATTGCTGAAGGAAACGCATTGAGGAGTTTTGGCAGTATCATGTCACAAATTTTCCTGCATTGCTCAACAGCAGTTCTGGGGAGTTCCCGTAGAACTCGGAGGGTATCACAGTATACTCGCTTGACCTTGTGTGCTCTTTTTCCTACGGAGTAAAGGGATCATTTTTCCCATTGGGTTTTTGTTGCACGACTGATTTAGCGAGGCACCGATGCAGAGAACATCCTTGCCACATATTGTGTTTTCTTTAAACGTCCAGAAGTGTTAGTATCAACGTTGCGAAACTCAACTTTTCTCTAGACTATAGGTTTTAATAAAGTCTTTGGGTTTTACCATAGCCGAGGTTTTGAAAGCGGGAAGTTTTTATTCTTTTTATGTTGCAGAGTTCACCATAGCAAGGACTCAGTGTTCTCTCCTAAGTGCCTCTGAGGCAGGCTTCCAAGCTCAGCTATCATCCACGAAGATGCGATGCGATATCTACTTGAGTATTTGCACACTCAGGGGAGTGTTGTAGATAAAATATAACATGTGTTAAATGTGATTGTGTAAATCCTAGATGAATGAGACTAGGATGTTTCCATTATGCTTGCCAGGATTAGTTTCCTAATGTAATTGTACTTATTTCACTATAAATAAAATACTGGCATGAGAATATACATCAAATCATTATATTCTCAAGCCTTCTCTACTTTCTCTCTTCCCTTTTTAGCACACATACCCCCTCGGAAATATTGGCCACAACAGTACCTTATTTTTAATAAAATCACTCCATCAAGCTTTATTCCATAACTTTATGGTGGAGTTAAACATTAAACTTGTTAGTTTTATATTTTTTTTTTAAAAGACATTAAAGTTATTATATTGAATAAATATATAAATGTATGATTGAATATAAAAAAAACAAAAGTAAAAAGCAATATAAAAGAAAAGTATTTACGATAAAATATATAATTTGAATTATTAATAAAGAGTGGTGAGAGTTCTAAACTATTATATGATTTAGAGGAGAGAGAGTTTTGAACCCATAGCGCATATAAAAGGAAATCCAACACCTGTTCATTGGATATTGGACCATGTGCCTTAAGAAATTTATTTATACCAAACATAAAAATCAATTTAGATGTGCCAAGTAATGATATTATAAATTTGATGTTTGTCGAATTTTTTTTAAATTTCAATTTAGCAAAATTTTGAAAGATAAAATTGGAGTACAAACTATAGAAGTTTATCGCTAAATACCTTCTAATTTCATTTGAATTCACTTGAGTTTGATCATTCATCTTTCACATTTCGATTTTTTATTACAATAGGAAATTATTTCTACTCTACAATAAATAAAATGGGGCATAATTTAAACTAAAACGCCAGTGATATTGTCCCAGCAAAAGCACTTTGCTTTGCAGAGCATATGTTAATTTAACACAAAATCTTTATATTATTTGTAGTGGAGCCATTCATTTTCATAATTTAGTAATCAAGTTTTGATAATGGGGTTATGATAACTTCTTCAATACAACGCACTCCACCTCCCTAGTTAATCTGAAAAACACAATTCCTTGGAACTAAAGTTTTATATAATGAAAAGGAAGCCAGAATATACTAAGGGTATGTTTTGGTGAGGGACTTCCAATTTCCAATCCAACCTCCTCATTCTTGGTTTTATTTTTATTTATTTTACAGAATATTACTATTCAATCTTCATTAAGAGGATGGAGGGGAAGGATTGTGTACATTATCAGGGTAAAAGTTACCGGTTTTTTGAAAAAAATTTATTTTATCTAAAAAAAAAGAAAGGTAACTTTACGGTGTAGGTTACGGTTTAAAACTAAAAGAAAAGAAAAAAGGAAAGAAGAGCAGACATTATGCAATTGGCAAGCAGTAGAGCTAGTATACGCATAACATTATGCAATTGGCAAAGCGATAGGCTAGTATCTTGCATAACATCATGCAATTAGACAACATTTTAAATAGCACTGACAACCATATTTTAGTGTTGTAAAACTGCTCGTTCAAGTGGTAATTTTACCATTTTAAACTGGACATTCGTCGTTTAAGTTGTAAGAAACATCGTTTAAGTAGTATTTACGTTAAGTGGCAAACACCATGACGACAATTTTTACCATTTGAGCGGCATTTTTACCATTTGGCTGATACGTTTAAAATATGGTGTGCAAATTTGTCATTACTACTTAAACGTTCATTTCTCGTTTAAGTGGTAAAATACACCTAAATTTAAGTTGTAAAACTATGTTAGTGGTAATTTACCATTTAAACGAGACATTAAATCGTTTAAGTTGTAAACATCGTTTAAGTGGTAATTTCTTCGTTTAAGTGGTAACGCTGTGAGCGACAATTCTGTTTGAGCGGCGTTTTTACCATTTGAGCGATCGTTTAAATTGTAAGTGTATAAAATTTGTCCATTACTACTTAAGCGTTCATTTTTCTCGTTTAAGTGGTAAAATACCTCTAAGTTTAAATTTGTCATTATATCGTTCAAATTGGTAATTTACTGCCATTTTAAAGCGAGACATTGATCATTTGAGTTGTAAACATCGTTAAGTGGTAATTTCTTCGTTTAAGTGGTAGCTTTTGCTTGAGCGTTAATTTACCATTTGAAGAAGTTGTTTAAATGTTTCAATAATGAATGGGAATTAACGTTTAAATGTTTTAAATGTTTTCTATCTATAATGTTTCATTAGTTTATTTAAATTATTTAAGCAGTGAGATCTTTATCTGTACTTCTGTCACAATTACACGTGCAGCCAATTTCAACAGTAGAATATGGCAAAAGAACTTTTGGTGACATAATTGATACCGAAGCAGGTTGCTAAAGTATAGACAACCTTTAGCGGCTGAAATTTCTTACGGTGATAAAATAGATTTTATGACCAAAAATGCGGAAATTATGCGGCCGATTTTCATGATTTTTCCACTTTTGGGGTTTCTAAGCCCTCAAATGTCATTATGGGTGAATTTTACTCCCGAGCTATTCCAAAACATCATATTCAACATTATAAACATATTTCTCAACATTGAATTGGCTTCAAAAACACTCAAAGAATTAAATTATTGTGTTTTGATTTATTACAAATATAAGGCCCAGAAATGAATTTTCTATTCCTTTTCACCTTTCATGTCATGTAAATCAATAGTCATTACACTAGTTGGAAGATTGAATAACAGAAAATTACAGTAATTAATTACAATCTATAACAACAACAACATTTATATAGTAAGCCGAGTTCCAACCCTTTTCTCCTCGCTCACTGTTTCACACATGGCACTCTCTTCTTCACCTTTGTCACGGTTGCTCCTCCGGAATCTCAGGTGGTCGCGATAAAGAGTCAGCGAAGGCAGCGATTTTGCGGGCCAAACAAAGCGCGTTTTGTTAGCCTCCACAAGCTCTATAACTGTGACGGTCAGAATAATGCCTAAATTTCTTCAAACGTTCGGTCTCACCGCAAATATCAAGCTTTGATGAAATTTCACCCAAATTTACATTCATTGATTCATTTATAATTTTCTTATTTTGAAAACATTTCAATTTCAAGGCGATTACAATTGTTTCTCTGAATTGAAAATTATATCATACATGGTTCTCAATTTTATCCTACGAAGAAGCGATTATGAAAGCAAAAACAATTGAAAAAAGTGAAAAACTTAATGAAACTTCTTACCAAGCCATCCGGAACAACAAACCCAGCCTAACAATCCAGCGTATAAGCCCAAAACATACCACTATTACCAGCACGTGGCCAAGATCATTGGTATAACCACGATCGCCACCTCGCGCCACCAAATTGGCGGCGCCTTGAGGCCAGAAGCGTGGGAGAATCCAGAAGCCACCCCTTCTCGAAGGCAGTTGGTGGCAAGCTCTAAGCCTTGTCCAAGCAGGCCCAATTTCTCAATCGACAGTTGACCCCAGAGGCACTCCACCTTAGACAAAAGCCCACCTTTTCGCGTTGCTTTAAGGACCTTCCGCTTCTCCATTCTTGAGGCGTCGACACACCATCCTCCGTTATGGTAGAATATTCGACTCAGCACACACTTCTTCTCATTACGTGATCCAGGCTTGTTCACACGAATTTACAAATTTACATTTTCTCACGACAAACAAACAAAAGGGTATGTGATCATTAATAAAAAACAAAGGGTATTAAGTAGTGCGCAAAAGATCCATGCTGACAGCTGACGGAGAGATTCTGAGCAAGTGGATGTAATTGCCTTCTTTTGGGGTGCCATGGAAGCGATTGTTGATGCTCTTGATTTGGGCGGGGATGTTGAGGAAGGAGGCGGAGGAAGGTATCATCTTCTTCCCACTGCTTCCTTCAAATTCCCTGCGCCCTTTTTTTTTCTTTAGCAGTTTATTCCACTTCTCAAGTTTTTGATGTGGGATTGTATTCTTCAACACAATACAACACTTGCTCCACCTCCCTAGTTAATCTAGAAAAACACAATTCCTTCGTTCAAGTTTTATATAATGAAAAAGGCAAAGTATGCTAAGGGTATGTTTTGGTGAGGGACTTCCAATTTCCAATCCAACCTCCTCATTCTTAGTTTTTTTATTTTTTATTTATTTTTTACAAGAATATTACTATTCCAATCTTCATTAAGAGGATGGAAAGAATTTGAATACGAAATACAGTAACTTGAAAAAAAAAAAAAAACTCTATCCACCAAACCAATCCACAACTTGCTACATCTCCCTAGTTAATCTAGAGAAACACAAATCCTTGATCCAAGTCCTAGAGAATGAAAAACGCAAAGTACACTAAATGTTAAAATTAAATTCAATTGATCGATCACTTCTTTGTCTACCAAGTGCAACTGAGGTTGATTATCATTTAGGGTGGTGTTATTTACACATTTCTTTTTTATATATTCTATGTTAATTTCTGTTATTTATTTTTTTTTCAATTCATTTGATCCGACGACGGGAGTATAAAATATAAAAGAATAATGCTAGAGAGACCAAATTTTTAAACTAAATTTGTAAACCAAATGATGTGGCAGTTGATCTTCTTTTTTAAAGTTATTAAATTATAAAATCTTATTTTATTGCCACATCATTTAATTTACAAATTTAATTTAAATATTTAGTCTTCTTAATATTAGCCAATATAAAAAAAATGTGTAAATAACACCCTCCTATCATTTACGATGAATCAACATTTAACACCAAACCAACGTTTTTGTTGTATGCAAAATGCCAACCAATCTGATTGCTTACTCGATCGTTCCCAAAATCCAAATCCCAAGGAAAGATGAGAGAAGCAGAAGCCACACCGCAATATAAAGCGTGGGGTCCCCACTCGTCAAATTTGCACACCACAATCTCACTGTCCTTCCCCCTCCACCGTCCACGTCATCTTTTGGTCCCACACTCCTCCCTGTTAACTTATCCTCTCTTCTCGTAAAACCAAGAATTCTTGTCCCAACTCGTTGAGAGTAGCCAAAACGATTTACCCGCCAAGTTTACACCAACAGCTGCCACATACCATCCGCAAAACGACACGTCGTAGAGTTGTAAAAGCGAGTACCAAACCGAACATATGTAATAGGTAGTGGTCGGTCACAACTTGCTGAGGTCTGCTGGAGATCACGACCACTCCCTAATAGACACGTGGAGTTTCTGCTCTCCCTGTCTCTTTTCTAAATTCCACGATGACTTTTTAGACAGTGCACTGGAGCGGAGAGAGAGAGAGAGAGAGGGAGGAAGGAGAGGATACCCTATAAGCTTTCCATCTTTTGGCATTGCTGCCAGTTCAGAATTAAAAACCCCATGAAAGTAGAGAAGTGAATTTACAGACAATTTTAGACACTTTTAGAGAGAGAGAGAGAGTTTAGAGAGAGAAAGCAGCTAAGTAATATATAGGTAGAGAGCAATGGAAAGGTATGAGATAGTGAAGGATATTGGGTCTGGGAATTTCGGGGTTGCGAAGCTGGTGAAGGACAAATGGAGTGGCGAGCTCTTTGCTATCAAGTTTATTGAGAGAGGCCAGAAGGTAATAATAATTATTTATTTTCTGCATATTTCAATTGTTTTTTTCAATGTCTATGGTTTCCCAGGTGGGATTTTATCAGTTTGTTCGTTTTTATGATCTTGGTTTGTGTTAATTCCAACTGGGTTTGTGTGTTTTTATAGATTGATGAGCATGTACAGAGGGAGATTATGAACCACAAGTCCTTGAAGCATCCAAATATAATAAGATTTAAAGAGGTATTTTTCTCATTTGTGAAATTGTATTCGAATCTCTGAAGTGAGAAAAAAAAAAAAGGTTAATTGCAAGTTACGTTAGTGGTGTGTGCAACTTGGAAAAACAAAAAGGGGGCACTCTTAAATTATTAGAGAATAACAGACTACTTTTTGTCATTAACTTTTTAATTCCACTTGTTTTAAAGATCGTATCTTTAAAGTAGAAAATTCATGCTATTTATAATTAATTTATAGGGGTTCAGGATATTTGAAAAGAAATGGGATTTTTCTAATTTGTATATATTTTGATTTATTTACTGTGTATGTATTAATTTTTGCAGGTGTTGTTAACACCAAACGATTTAGCAATTGTGATGGAATATGCAGCTGGAGGAGAACTTTTTGAAAGAATATGCAATGCTGGTCGATTCAGTGAGGACGAGGTAAAATTTAGAACAAATTAATACGAGGCTTCTTTTCTGTTGTTTTTCTTTCTTCCTTGAGCTACAGATGATTAAGAATTTTAGTAGTTGTTTTGAATTTTCCTTTTTCTTTCGTTGGATTTGCCGATTATTTACATGTGTTTCTGCATTCTGCAGGCAAGATATTTCTTTCAACAGCTGATATCAGGAGTCAGTTATTGTCACTCAATGGTAAAACCCTCAACCATCAAAATCGTCATATGATTTGCCACCTTATGATACTATTTTTCCACTATTGCAGCAAATTTGCCACAGAGATCTTAAATTGGAGAACACACTTCTGGATGGAAGCTCCGCGCCACGTCTCAAAATTTGCGATTTTGGTTATTCCAAGGCAATTAACTAGTTAATTGACTCTGCAATTTGTATGGTGAATTTTCAATTTCAATTACTAATTACTTTTGTTGTGCATCTTCTAGTCATCTGTGTTGCATTCCCAACCGAAATCAACTGTTGGAACACCGGCGTACATTGCACCGGAAGTCCTGTCAAGAAAAGAGTATGATGGGAAGGTAACATTTTCTGAGACCTGTTTTCATGTTCTGTTTTCGGTCTTGTCCTTGTCGTTTTAGACCAACAATTTGGTCACCTAACTAACATCCATGTTTTCTCACTCATTTTTTTATCCTTTGAGAACCTCAGATTGCGGATGTTTGGTCGTGTGGGGTTACCTTATATGTCATGCTTGTTGGTGCTTATCCCTTTGAAGATCCAGATGATCCAAGAAATTTCAGGAAAACACTTCAGGTATATGCATATCCTTGTGCTACTTGTACCCTTTTTGTTTCGCCTATTGCTGTGCCTTTGGATGTTGTCGCATAACAACTATAATTTGATAATGGCTTACTGCAGAGGATTCTTAGTGTCCACTATTCAATTCCGGGCTATGTACGTGTTTCCATGGAATGCAGACATCTCCTTTCTCGAATCTTCGTTGCTAACCCAGAAAAGGTATTATTCCTTGCTCTCCCAATCAACGGTATGTGTGTCGTTGATTGTCAGTCGTGGATGTATGCATACAGCTGACAACCCTGCCCAGAAAGACAGAAAACCTACTGTAACTTTTTTGAGTCTTTATGCTTTAATACTCGTTTGTTTTGATTCACTTAGAACAGCCGGCGATGTGCACATGTTTAATTGTCAATCGTTGATGTGAGTGGACGGCTCACAACCGTGCCTAGAACGATTGAAACCCCTTTTGTCACTTTTTTGAGTCTTTATACTTTATACCCTTTATTTTGATTCTCTTGACAACAGTCGTGGATACACACACATGGTTGATTGTCAGTCGTTGAATTTGATGCAGA
Organism: Gillenia trifoliata; assembly: GCA_018257905.1. Classification (NCBI taxonomy): domain Eukaryota; kingdom Viridiplantae; phylum Streptophyta; class Magnoliopsida; order Rosales; family Rosaceae; genus Gillenia; species Gillenia trifoliata. The sequence goes on along the minus strand of CM031088.1, from coordinate 6,097,475 downwards.
GAATAACTATCCCCGAAATAAAGCAGCATCCGTGGTTTCTAAAAAACATCCCAGTAGAATTCATGGAGGAAAACGGCCTCCCAAACAATGACCAAAATTATGAATCATCATCCCAAAGCAATGAAGAAATATTGGCAATAATTCAAGAAGCTAGAAAAGCTCCTGCGAACGGCGCCAAATATGGCGGACATTTACTTGGGAGCATGGATCTTGATGAGATAGACGATGCTGACATAGATGACTTAGACACAAGTGGGGATTTTGTTTGTGCGTTATGAGTGCAAGTTCATATCGGAATTTTCCAGTATGCTCCGGCGTATCCTATACATACACGAGAGCATAGTAGGATTTTCGGTTCATACCATATATACAGCTTTTGCACTTTGCAGCTGCAGGCAAGCCAAATGCTATTTCCAAAAAGCAGTTGGAGATAAGGCAGTTTTTTCATGTGATATATTGGGGAATCAAACTCTCTTTAAAGAGTGATGTTTATTTTCCTTTACTTAGGCTTGTAATTTGCCAAAATTCTCGTAATGTTCATCTGCTTTTTATATATCGAATCTTAGCTGGATTCACACAACGACTTGTAGCTCAAGCGTTTAAAAGTGTTTATTCTTACACTCGAGGTTCTGTGTTTGAATCTTCCTCCCTTGATATGGCTTGTATCAAAACACTACTTCACATTTCGGAATTCTGTTGGCCTGTGACATAAGCATATACATGTATAATATAATTATCACTCTACCAACCTTATCTGCAAAAGATTAGGACAATAATGCATTTATAATATTAATTAAGGAGTACGGAAGTAAACGTATTATATCAATCTTGAAGATATATATCTTGTTAGTGGACAAGCATCATATATTAATGTATACTATTGCAAGTCCAATGGTTTAGTTGCTCGTGGTAAATTGGAAAATGTTGATTGAAGAAGCTGCTTAATTAATGAACGGCCCCACCAACATTTTGTTTAATTATTTGCATTCACTATCTAAATTCAGATCTTTCACAACAAACCCAAGCAGTTGGATTCTCTGATACTAAGTGAAAATTTATTTTTTAAAATCTTAGAGGGTGTATAAAATTAAGCAGTTATTTTTTAAGGAAGTTTACTTAACTTTCATAGAATTCAAGTGGATTTTGATTGAATTCTACATGGATTTAATGAAATATGTGAGACTTTTATCATGGATTTTACAGAAATTTGTGGATTGTCATGAATTTTTTAATGAATTAAGAGAAATGATAAACACACATCATTTTTAACCTATTACACACTATGATTAATCATAATCGTTGATACAGTTTGATTTATTCAATCCAATGGTTAGAAATAAAGAGTGGTGTGTGAGAAGTTAAAAGAAGTGTGTGAAAATTACTTCCCTTTTATCAATTAGCATTGCTATTTTCAAATTTTTATTATTTGAAATAGTGATTATGACCATCACAAAGTGGTCGTATGAGGTGGTGGCGGCAAAAATAGTTGTGAAAGTGCCACATGGTGATTGTGGGCAAGATGGTAGCAATAAAAGTGGTGTCTTTGGTAGCGGCAATAATAGTAAGGGTGGTGATTGTTGTGGCAGCATAGTGATGGTGGTGGAGTGGGGGTGGGAAGTGTGGTGATGGGGTGGAGATGATAGTGGTAGAGGTGGCGGTCACGATGATGGGGTGTCGGTGGTGGTCATGGTGGTAGTGATGCTACATCACCTCTTCACCATGCCATTAAGTAATTGGCTCCATGAAAAAGAAATGCCCGTGTTCATGGAGGCTAACACTTTTTAGCCCTTGTGGGGGTTGATTTGAGCCTCTAAAATATGAGAAATTTTTCAAAGTGCTTGATTTTTAACTGGATATTTCACATGTCATAATACAAATGAAAGGACACGGAAAAATATAGTACTTGCTCCATTTGTATTATAAAATGTGGAGTACCCTTTGAAAACTGAATAGTTAGAAAAATCTCTCCTAAAAATATGCTCATTTTGCAAAATATCCTTCATTTTTTTTTTTTT